>PVKM010022552.1:0-21769 GCA_004027735.1 Carollia perspicillata
TCATTTCCATATTTCTTACAAACGGAGACATGTATTACTCCCGAGAACAACCTACTCCAAAAGCACCCGTCTTTTATTTTGACAGAGATTTACACTTCGGCGAGCTCCTTCTATCTGCTAAGGCCCAGCTGAAATACCTCCTCTTGGTCGAGCGTGTGAGTCCCCAGTCAGAACCAGTCAGTCTCTCCTGTAGGCCCTCGCTGGGCACATGGCCGATTAAAACGCCTGTGGAGTGTAACATGGGCCCCGTGGGTCTGCTGCCTTTACCACACTCTGCGCTTCCTCACGTCAGGAAGAGGTTAGAGTTGGCTAAACCACTGCATGCCTTTTGTGCCTGGCTGCGTGCTAAACAACTTAGCATCACACTTATTTTTGTGGCTCACAATGACCAAAATAGTTGGTATCATCCCTGCTTTAAAGAAAAGTAAGATTCAGAGAGGCTTAGCAACTTACCGAAAGCAGCACAGCTAAGAAGTGGTGAAGTTGGAATTCAGCACGGGTGTGCCAGATTCCAGGTGTGCTACTTGTGCGCAGGACCAGGCATTGGTCACTCGGCACCCCCAGATCCAAGCAGAATGCCTGGCGCAGGGTGGCTGCCCAGCAATGTTATTACATCCTTTCTCTCTCGGTTGCAACAATCACAGAAACAGAAAATCCAAAGAAAGGTAATATTTGTTTCCCATCTTAATAGGTAACAAGTTCACCCTTGATGTAGGAGTGACTTGTGGTGATTTAACATACTTGAAATAATGGAAAATTTAAATGGACCATTATTTATTCCCTGATTGCTCAACTCAGAGTTTAGAATATAAATAAAAACAGAAATAATACAGCCTTTTATGTTGGCAAAGAAACAATGCTCTTTGCTTCACCCCCTGTCATGTTTTGGCCTCGGGATGCCTCGGTTCTGCAGTGCAGTGGTCGTGTTTGCTTCTCCTCTGGTGTAAGAAGTTGTTACACGCAGTTACAAGCTCCCAGACGTGACCTTGGAAGCTGTCCCCTAACAACAGCGCCCAGAGCACGAGTCCTGTGCACATGACATCCCCAGGGAACGCAAGGGCCTGAGGAGTCTACAGGGCAGCATTTCACTGTTTTGTTCTTCAGAAAGTAGTCAGGTGTCCATTGTTCTGTGACTTCATAGGGCCCTTTGGCTTTGTTTCCCTCTGTGATTTTATTTTGTTTGGCACCCCTTCCCCCGGAGACCTGGGGGGCGTGCCTGTCTCCTAGATGTCCTTGATGCCAGCTTGTGGATCCTACTCAGAATCACAGCCACGGACAGACACTCCATCTGAGCATGCCCGAGTGCCCAGTGCTGGGCGATGCTGCATCCATGCAGTCCAAACAAAGAGCTGGGCAGAAGACCCTGAGTGTAGGAGTCATCTTCCCTAGCCTCGGAGCGCTCTCCCCAGAGGGGAGAGCAGCCCGTACCCCAGCCAGCCTGCTCTTCCTCTTCCTGGCCGGCCAGCCCTTCTGCCAGATCGGGCCCTTTGACCGACTGGCCTGGCACTCTACGTACATTTCTGACACTTTCGAAGCTGTCTTTTTAATAAAACTTTTGGAATAAAAATACCAGCATGTGAGATGTTTTCTGTGCCTCTAGGCCTGAAAAATGCATGTGCCTTATTAAATTGGAATTTCCAGGCAATTTATCTGTAATGTGAACTTTGCTTGTTACAGGGGAAGAAAAACCAAATTAAAACCGGGACTCATTTCAGTCTGTAATGTAGCTTCACAGGAGCTGCCTGAGCGCTCGCCAAAGCTCTGCCTCTTTCACGTGTCAGCGCCAGGAGATGCCGGCAGGCTGATTCGCAGGATCAGGCCGAGCAGGCGTGGGGGTGGGGCACTGAGCTCTGCTCCCTCCGCACCCCTTCTGGGAAGCGAGGCGGGAAGCTGCCAGGAGAGGGAGCAGGGCCAGGGGGTGACGGGGAAGAACTTCCAGAGCCAGTGGCTCTTCAGCCGGGGGTGCGAAGGAGGAGGAGACTGGAAGGTTGGACGCGTCCCTTCTGCCAGCTTCTTGGGTTCACACTCTGTGCTGTGGGGGTCCGGGTTTGTTCCGTATAGGTACCCAGACCACATGGGCTAGGAGAGCCTTCCTTTCATTTTAGACTAAAAATGTTAAGAAGCAATACAGTGCTGTTAGTGCAGGGATAGCCGACTGGATCGATGCCGTACGACAGGGCCCTAGAAATGGGCAGGTTTAGCTAGCTGGCTAGATACAGATATCTGACATCATATATCTAACATGATTTAGCTGGAGATCTATCAATTCACTCATGTACCCACCCAGATAGGTTTTTATATATAATTGTATATACTATGCATATCCATACGTGTGGAAGTTTACTATTTGATGTAGGTGGTGTGTTCCACTGTGTGGGAAAGCTGGACTTCCAATGAATTGTGTTGACTCATTTTGCATTTGAGTGCTTTCCCGAGGCCCTTCGATCCTTGGGCATATTCAAACATATGAAACACATGAAGAGAGGCTTGGATGTGAGGTCTTGGCATCTCTTCACAAACTGGCAGCACGGATTCACCTTGGGGAGCAGATCGGGGTTGGGCCGGTGTCAAAGGGAGGCGGCCCGAGGTCCCCAGGGCCTTGTGGATGTGCCACAGCAACGGGAGCACGGCCACCAGCAATATCCTGGCGATGTCGCATGTCGTAGGGAGGGCTGGTTTCGGGGGACCAACATATGAGACTAACCACGGCTCATTCTCAAAGAGGAGTCAGTGAGGAGGGGAAAGGCTACTGGAGCCTGGAAAATGGAAACGAAGAAACGGCAAATGCAGAGGGACTTCCTGTTCCCTCTGAAGGAAGAAAACAGCCCTCTGAAACCACAGGGAAGGGAGGAAACAGCAGGCATGCACTCAGCTCCCTACTTAATTCCGGCCCGACGGGCCCCCTGCAGTAGATGAAATGCCTGCATGAGTGATTCAAATCAACCACTTAATTTGAAAGCAGAACTAGAAAGTTACAGAGTTCTCAGCGGAAGGAAATGCACTGGTTTAAAATAGCACAGGTGGCTCTGGCTCTGAGAGCACAGGAAGGGCACACTCCGAGTCTCGGAGAAAAGCAGCAGAGACAAGGCAGGGCCAGGGAACCCCGGAGTCCTGCTCCATCAGACAGTCACAGCCTATCATGGGGCTCAGGGAGGTACCGGGGGCTGCGTGCTCTCCTTCTCCCTGGGAACCAGGGCGGAAGAAAGCAGCTTAAGTAACAGGACTGTCCCGGGGAATGCCACAGCCAGAAGACATGGACAAGAAAGCTGTCCATGGAGTGGCCTGGGTGGGACCTCCCAGGCCCGGGAAGATGAGGATGGAGCTGGCCTAGCCTGTGTGGGCTACAACCTCCCACAGCTCCGTAACAGCTGGGGGTAGGGGAGGAGCTCTTGACACCTCCAGACCCTGCCCTGGACTCTCCCACCCCGGCACCTCAGAGCCCCTGGGGGTTGTCTTGCATGAGGCTCTACTAGATTACAGTTTTGACCATCATGCTTTCAAGCAGCTGCCACTTTCTGATGGTATGTGGACCAAGGCTGGGTTGGTCCCCTGAGATGTTCTGACTCCCACCATGAAAATAAGCAATGCACGGCTGCATCGGAGGAGGTCACCTTCCACCCCTGCAGTGGGCCAAGGTAGTGTTGGTGTGAGTCCATTGTCTCTGGTTTGTTGTAGCAAGCAGGAGGCAAGACAACTCGGGATGGTCTGTTGCTTGGACCACTGCACCGCACCTGACTCTTTGCTTCTGTTCTACTTACTACACTCCACCCTTCAAAGAGCAACGAGGGAGATCGTTTTCAGTTTTACATCATATTGTGTGAGTTCCTGCTTGGAATCCTCCAAAGACTTCCCTTTGGGCATAGAATAAAATCCAAGCTCTTGACCATGGTCTTCAAGGACTTGCCGAACTCTCCACCCTCATTTCCTGCCTTTTCCCTCACCTTCCCTAAGCTCTAGGCACATGGGCCTTCCTTTGGTTCCCTGAATATAGCAAATTCATTCTAATCTTGAGACTTCTCCACTGACTCACAGATTTCCCACTTGTCTCCTTAGGTTTTCCTCCTGTGCATCTTGTCGTCATTGGGATCTTACCCCCAACCCTGGGGCCTCTGTGTCCCCTGCAGGGACCAGTGCTGATTGTCCTATCTGAAGTCTGCCTCCAACCCTGGCTGGCTTTCCAACTTGGAAGGTAAGCTCCTTGGGACAGTGACTTCACCTGTCTTATTCAGCCGTCTGTCCCTGAGGCCTAGAAGAGGGCCTGACACATATTGAGTAGGTACACAGTTTTGGAATGCATGAGTAGGTGACTGAATGAAAGTACAAGCCTTCTTCAACCGGCTTGGACTGACTCATATCTCGGGTGACCCAGAATTCTAAAGAATTTTGTCCTGATGGGGTGCCTGTCTTTCCCTTCCCCATGGATAACCCTCTCCCTCAAAAGGGCCACTGGCTGGCTCTGGCCAGGTAGCTCAGTTGGTTGGAGCATTGTCCTAATATGCCAAGGTTGTGGGTTTGATCCCCGGTCAAGGCACATACAAGAATCAACCAATGAATGCATAAATAAGTGGAATAACAAACTGATCTCTCTCCCTCTCTCCCCCCTGCTCTCTCTCTCTTTCAAATCAATCAATAAATATAAACATTTTTAAAAGGGCCACTGGAAGATCTTTCTCTTTTGTTACAGCCAGACTCTCACCTAAGTGCCGCTCCAGACATCCCTTGGTGGGCTCAGATTTCTGCATCTGTCAGCAACGGGTTTTGTTACTTTAGCCCCTGTGTCAGGGCCCCAAAGGCCACACCCAGGCTCAGTAACTTGCTGGGAGGACCTACGGGCCTCAGGGTGTGGTCATATTCCTGGCCAAGATTTGTCACTGTGAGAGGACACAGAGGGAGCTCAGCACAGGGGACAGTGTGTGGGGTGAAGCCCTGGGGAACCACGCACCCGCTCCCAGAATCCCCTCCCAGGGCAATCACCCAGGACGTGCTCAATTCCCCAGAGATGAGTTCAGATGACACATGTGAAGTGCTGTCTGCCAGTGAAACTTCGTATAGACTCAGTGCCCAGGATTTTTCGAGAGGCGGGGGGCTGACCATGTAGGCACCCTCTGCCCGGCACATAGCAAAATCCCTGACTTCCGGAAGGAAAGCAGGTGTTGAGCTTAAACCACATTCGTTTGTGCAAACACTTAGGCGCGGGGAGCCACTCTGATCGGTTAGCGAGGTGGGGACCCTCCCGAAACCCAGGTTTCCAGCCGTCAGCCGAGGCCAGCCGTGCAAGCAGGCCTTTCCCGGACAGCAGTCTCCGGCCTGCCACGGTAACTCTTTTCTGTGTGGTCTGTGATCGGAATGAGGAAGCCAGTGGATCAAAAGCAATTCTACTTATTCTTAGAAACCATTTAATTCCTGTTTCTCCTAAAACCATTTTAATTCTAGAGACCACATGTCAAAACCCTCGAGGAAGCTGGAAATCACTCAGGCAAGGTGGTGGCTGACCCCAGCCCCTCTCCCGTTTCCCCAAGGACACACCAATTACAACTTCTGTGTTCACCGTGGGAAATTCGGGCAACATAGAGAAGCAGAAAAAAGGAAATGAAAATCGCCCTCGTCTACTTCCAGAAATAGGGACTGCTGAAGTTTTAATCTAGATGCGTCTAGCCTGTGCATAGGGATAGACATGCATACGTGCGCATCTTTAATGTGACCATACTGCTCATTCATTCATTCATTTTGTGCACGTGTGTACGGAGTGTCTCCTTGCCAGGCCTGTGCACTGTTTGGGGTAAGCGCTGTGTTGGGTGCGCCACGGTGGATTCCCTGCTTTGTTGGAACTTATACTGTAGCAGGGAGAGAGGATACTAACTAGTATCTGCACAAATGGTTGTTTAATTACACTTGTGATCAGAACTGTGAAGGCAGTTGCCCTCACACAACACACTGTGTGTGGGGCAAGTTTTTCTATTTTTAGGATTTACCTCCTGTTGTATCTAGAACTGGAGGCACACATTCATTGATCACAAGGACGTGGCATACAGTGTTTGTACCTTATTGGGTGTCACTGCACCATCAATGGGGGAGTAGCTCTTACCATCCCCATTTTAGAGATGAGGAAACAAAGGTTCAGAGTGGGCCAGCGGCTTACCCACATCGTACAGCTTTCAAACAGAACAGTGCTTTCAGTGCAGCTCTGTCTCCTGACACAGTCTCTAGTTTTTGTTTGCCTTGAAAGTTGTCCACGAGGGTTGGTAATTTTCCATGCTATTGTTTCTCCAATTTTGGCATTTATCAGGCTTGTCGAGCGTGATAGGGCATTTTATTTTTGCCAAGTTCTCTAGGTGGTTCTGACGCACCAGAGCTTGAGACCCTCCATTCTGTGATTAAGTTTGCAGCTGAAACCCTGGGGCTAGGTCCCGTGGCTGGGTTTTCCTTAGGGGATAATTCAGGGACAAAGGATTGGAGTCTACGGTATGCTAACGTTTCCTGAAATAACACAGACAAAACACACCCAAACTATGAACACATCCTTAAAACCGCATTTCTGTTTTTAGAAAATCATACATATTTGAGAAAGGTTTCATATCATTTGGCGCATGTGTATGAATTTAGAAATTCTTTATCACTAGAAATTCTCAAATAATATTGGTGTAAGCTGTTCTGTTGTATGAAGGCTCATATTGACAATGTCTAAGTCAAACTAGAGCCTTACCTGGGACAAATTCCTCTGTGGCGACGAAGAATGAAGGGGGTCGGAGACTGGTTTACTCTAAAACACAGTCACGCAGTCACTCTCTGCTTTGGCTGGCAGGAGAGGAAGCGGCGCCCAGGGCGGTGCTGCAGACTGCACGTGAGCCACACGAAGCAGGGGCGTGCCTGCAGGAAAGCCCTGGCCCGCCGACCCGGCCGGCCCTCAGCCGGGAGCCCTGCCTGCGCCAAGCCCTCCTGGCACACCGAGGGGACCCGACGCTCCCCAGGCACCAGTGACCTTACATGTCATTTCTAAACACCTTCCACTCCAGGTTCCAGGCAAGGCAAGACGGCTTCTCGCTTCTCCCAGCATGGGTCACACCTGCTTTCTTGTCTGAGGCCATTAACCCTTTGTTAAAATTCACCCCTGGTCCCCTTACAACGGCTGTGATAGGGCTTCCTTGAGCCTGAGACAGGACGTGGCTGTGCCCAGGTTCTTTCTGGTCTGGTTTCATCCCCCTTTTGCAAAGTCGTTTCCAAAGACGATTCACGAAGTTTCCCACCCGGCCTTTGAAACCCACACAAATACGGCAGTTATTTATTTAGTTTTTACAAGTGCAGTCCTCAGAGCACTGCTCGTAACTGTCTTCAAAGTTCCTCTCATTAGTGCCTCAGGCGGAATCGATCACAAGGACATAGAGAAAAATACACAGAAACAGACTCAGGGAGTGTGTAAAGCCACAAATTTAACGATGTCAGGAAAGTCGGGAAACTGGGATCTTGATAAAGTAACTACAGTGTGGCTCTTCCAGCAATTGGCTGGGACTGCAGAAACCCAGATTTCTGATGTCCAAGAACACACTTGCCAACTCTAGATGAAAACATGAGTTACTACGTCAGTGCTGGTCAAAGCATTAAATAGATGCTTCCAAAATGCAACCACAGATGGTTTCGTGGTTAATGATCATTATCATTATTCATTTCACTGTCAATGATCAAGGCTGGCTCCTCCTACAGGCACTGTTGGGGTCAGGGCACACGTCCCATCTGTGTGTCGCGTTGGGCGGTGTTTGCGAGCACTAGAAACGAACAGGGCGACCTGGCGTTCGGCAGGAGTGGGTCGGCGCGAGCTTCCGTTGGCGTGAGGTCCTTGGCCCATGTGTTCGCTCGTTGGCTCACTCTGTGGGGACTCATCTTACTTTCACTGTGCTCCTGGGTTTGAGAATGCAAATACGAAGAAGGTCTGCAAGGACTGCTCGTCACCTGAATGCTCCCCGGGCGACGTCATGAATGAATTCCTGGCCGCACCTATAGCTGTCTCTAAGGTCTCACCTTGCTTACCCCTGCTTGGCAGACTCAGCGAGTCAGCCTCTCCGTGATGAGAACCCTCCAAATACGACAGGAGTGCAGCAGAGGGTGCAACTGTCAATCCTGCAATGACGCAAGGTGCCAGGAGGGGGCTCCAAGGGATGGTGGGCCAGGGTAGAGACCCAAGTCCATCGGGACAAGTGAGGACGCAGCAGCAGGGAGAAGCCAGTCGACAGTGGCAGAAAAGAGAGGAGAGTGAGTTTACTGGAGCCTCGAAGAGGAGTCAATTTGAACAGGAAGGATTAGGAGAGGTCCCCTGGAGGGCACACAATGCTTTGCATGGCTCGGAAGGACACCTCGAATACATGTGCTGCCCAAGCCGAGCATGAGGTATAGTGAGCACCGTCACAAGGTGTGGTGGAAAATGTTACGTCAAAAGCAAAACAATCCTTGGTTCACCTTTGTTCACTCTGAGATTGGCTTATGGTTGGGGTTAAAGCAAACGTATAAACGAACTTGTTTTCATCATTTATTCTTTTCAGAATAAGATCTCCTATATATATTTTTTGGTTTTGAGTCAGTTTTAGGTCCCCATTTAAATTGATTCATTGAAATGGCCCTTTCCTCCCCCCATCTTCTGTAGAAAGGGCTGATGGTGGCCCCCGTCCTCGAAGGACTCACGATTTGGAGGACGGGAGCTGGGCGGGAGAGGATGGGATGGGCAAGTAGGACTTCGGGGCCCTGAGCCTTCATGCTGAGCCGGGTCCTACGAACTCACTGCAGGCCCACACACCTCCACCTAGGATGCTGAGACCTCCGCTCACCACAGGCCATAAAGCTTTCTCAGGAGGAAAAAAAATATCCCCATTAAGTCCATCCCCAGGGAACCCTCCGCTCTTCCCGGAAGATCTCGGCGTGTCTATAGACAGTGAAACGGAGGCACTGTCCTCGGCACTGGCCTCGCCCGTGCTGTCCACGAGCACCTTCTGTTCTGTGCACCGTGAGGACAACGGCGAGGTGCGGCTGTCTTCCCGGGTGTATGTCGGGAGATCTTCACGTTTAGTTCCCTTCAGGTGACAGGGAGAGGTTTCAGTGGCGGCTCCTCTTTACCATGCCCGGGGCCCAGGGCAGGGCCAGCTAGGAGAGGCCCACGTCCCGTAGATCTAAGTGAAGAGTTTCAGTCCTGCTCTGCCCCTGCGCCCAGGACCCTGCGGCCTGTTCCCCAGGACCACCCTTGATGTCCCCACAAAGGCTAACTAGGCCCTGCTGTCCCTTGACCAGCCTCCATCCTGAGAGCCTATGTACCGGGCCAGCACCCCTGGCTGGTGAGTGGAGGCAGGATTTCCAGGGTGTAGGAGTACCCCAAGAATGTCCTCACATGAGCAAGGAGGACAGAGTACAGCGTCTGGGGCTCTGGGTTCCCCCAGATACCCACTTTGGGAGACTTGAGGTGACCACCTTTAAATAAAAGCAGACTCCCTTTCTGATTTCCAGGACAGAGGCTTGGATTCCTTCTTTGTCCTGCATTCATGTGGACCCTCTCAGCCCAATGTTTTCCGGGTCAAGAGGTCATCGCTTGCCCATTATTCCCATTTGGTCAGTTGATTACCAAACTTGAATAATGCTTTATTACAAGGCTAAAAAGCAAAATAAGGTGAAGTAAAACTGTCTTGGTGTTTCAGAATTTGGGATGGGCAAGGCCCTCACAGCATGTGGCCCAGGTCAGGGGCCTCTCTGACCAGGTCTCAGTGTGGTACAGCTTGTAGGTCAAGTTCATTTATGCCGATAGCATGGTGGTGTCAGAGCCAGATGCTCAGTTTTTCAGGGCGTGTTGTCTGGAAGAAACAAGCTCATCAGGAGAGCACACTGGAACGTCTGAAGTCCAGTATGGGAGCGCTAATCAACCCTCTGCATTTGTCCCCAGAGTTTATTTTTATTGGGTGATTAATTGACATGCCACGGCCTTTGCTCCAGCACCTGAGTCTTCGAGCTCAGTGCAGACCGAAAGCGTATTGGCACTTTCGAGAAGTCGATAAAGGAGGCCAGCTGCCATGGGGACCACAGTGAGATGGATGGCTAACCCTCGCATCATGCCTTGAAGGTCAGTGAACATGGCCTGGCAAGCTGCCACGGAGGAGTTTCTAACAGGCAGCCGTGCTGGGCTTAGGTGACAGGCCTTCTGCTGCCCGTGGAGTCCAACCAGTGAACGATCTGCCGACCCCGTCCCTTATGGAAACCAGTGCATGGGAGCCGGGAGAGTCTGGGCTTCCTGTGGAGAGACGTCCCCCGGGAGCACATTTCCAATGTCCTTGGCATGACTCATGGCCTATAGGGGCCATCCCCCAGACAGGTGGCTGCTCTGTGGGAGTGAGTTGGCAGGTTATCTCCCTCCGTGGAGCCCTTGGAACCACACACTGTCAGCCCTGGGTGTTGACTTCCTACACTCACTCAGTACATGGTTTCTGAATACCTGCCATGTGCCCAGTGCTTTGCTTGGGTCTGGGGACATTTCAGAGAAGGAGGCAGAAAGCTCCCTTCACCAAGGCACACATCAGCTGCTACTGTGCTTTGCATAGGAGGTGGTGGGTGCCCCGGGGAGGGACGGTCTTTCTCTGTTCTTATAGGCAGTGACTAGTCACATGGCTGGCCCATCATAGTCTTTAGTCAAGGATAGGTTAGCAGAACAGATAGTGAATGAAGGGGCAAATATATTTCTAATGTATGTGTGTTTGGGGTATAGTATAAATACCAGATACATGTTGGACTTGTGTGTTTATGTATGTATAAAATACATTTGTATTATATTATATATGTTAAGTAACATCATATATGATATATACACACATATATGTAGTCATTACATCCTTATTATGAGCTAAATGTTTATATGTCTCTTCACCCCAATTCAAATGTTGAAGCCCTAACCCCCAGTGTGGCTATATTTGGAGATGAGTCCTCCAAGGAAGTAATGAAGGTTAAATGAGATCACAAGGTTGAGGCCCTGTCCCGAGAGAATTAGTGTCTTTATAAGAAGAGCTGTCAGAAAGCAACCTCTCTCTCTTCTCTGTCCCCCTCTGCGTGTACACACTGAGGAAAGTCCACCAGGGGCACAGGGAGAAGGTGGCCATGTGTAAGTTAGGAAAGGGGCTCTTGCCAGAAAATGAATTGGGAAGGACCTTGACCATAGACTTCCAGCCTCCAGAACTGTGAGAAACAAAAAACTGTGAGAGTTCTGTTGTTTAAGCCCAGTCGGCGGTATTTTATCATGGCCGCCCCAGCAAACTAATACAATACTACATAATATTAGGTTGCATCATGGAGTTGCCATTTTACTGGTTAGAACCCACCAAATACCAGCAATTTCATATGGCCTAATGTAGCACATGTCAATGAAGATGACATGTCATAATTGTGTGCCTTCCCTCTCTGGGACAGAGTCACAAGGGCCCGGAGATGTGTCTTATTAGTGTCTGCTTTCTTTTCTCCCCAGGCATCCCCTGGCATTGGAAAACATTGTGGCCTGATGAGTAAATTATCAAGATGAGCTTTTTGAATTCCTGTTCCAACAGAAGCCTTAATATAGTTTATACCAAGGCCGCTTCACTCATTAAAAATAATTACCATGCACATATTGGCAGGAGCTATTGAACTGTTCACCAAGAACTCTTTACTTCATAGGAAGTCAAATGAAATGTGTCACAAAACACAACACACACACACCACTTGCAGCCCATTTTCATCGAGGCTTCTCGAGTCACACCACTCACGTACACAGGCTTGCGGGGCCTGCGGGTGAGAACAGGTGCCTCTCCCCAGGCTCCTGTGTGTGCACAAACAACTTAAACCCCAAGGTCAAGAACAGGCTCCAGAGGCAGAGAGTTGGGTGGTGTGCGGTTGCCATGCCTGCCCTGTGTCCTGGTGCCCTTATCACACACCACGCCTGCTCCTGAGCAGCCCTGGTATCTGAGCACACGGCACTCCCTCTGTGCAGGCTGGGCTCTTCCTCCCGGGAGGGGCTGGGCTTTGCACGCAGTCACATTTCTAACAGGCTTTTGCTGCGCAAGAGAAAAAAAGCCCTTCCCTCAGGCAGTGTCCAATTCTTCCCTCCAAATGCAGGAGGCAAAATTGACACTTAAACTAAACCACTGACAAGCCCGAACTGCCCCCCACCCAGACAGGCAAATTAGCAGATGGGCAGAAGAAGGCTGCCCTGACCTGAAATCATTTATTTCACTCCCTGCCTCTCCCTGCTTCAACTGTCCAGCCAGGTTGTCAGTGGGTCCCTTCAGGGGGCTTGTCATTTCCAAACCCGGTCAGTCCTTGGCCCTCGCTCTTCCTTTCTTGGATAAACTATCATAAGCTTTCCTCATCCCTTGAATGCCGTTTTGTCTTTTAGAGCTTCTAGTATCAATTTGTTAACATTGTTGGCTTTTAAAATCCCTCACACTGACATTTTATCTTGAAAAACTGAGTATTTTTCCTTCTCCACATGGGAAGGTTGGAAGGTGCTCCCGGGAGAACCCACGGCATGGAGGTGATGGGGGGTGGGGTGGGAGGTGTGTGATAAGGCAAGGAGGGCAAGTGGCAGAATCTAGGGGCAATGGGCGCTTGCTGGGAAGCTCAACGCTTCCATGCATTTGGAAACTTCATCAAGCGGAGAAAAAAAGAGAGAATGATGAATGTACCTTTTCCTCCACACGCTAAGCATCTTCTGTTCCTGTTTTCATGCCTTTCTAAGGGACCAAGGACCTTTAAGGAGATGACATAATGTATGACTCTACTCCTAGGCGACATCCAGATTAGGTGAATCCATAGAGACAGAAAGTAGATTAGGAGAAGCCCACGGCAGAGGGGAGGGGAAGGAAGGTGAGGGCTGAGGGGACAGGGTTTCTATTCAGGATGAGGAAAACGTTCAAAATCGAGAGTGGTGATGGTTTCACAGCTCTGGGAATATACTAAAAAACACTGAATTATATATTTTAAATCGGTGGGTTGTATAGTATGTAAATTATTTCTCAATAAAGCTGTTAGATAGAAGAAAAATATCTTCAAGAAAGTGAGTTTGCCAGTTTCCATGGTTATTGAAGCAAAACCAAACCAAACAAGACAAAAGTCAGATACCTTTCCCATGGTGCTCTTTAGACTATCCTACTACTGAATTGCAGAGGGCCCCAGAATGAGAGAGGAATTTTGATTTTCTTTCATTTTGCCTGCTTGACATATGCTGAACCAAACGAAGGACTCTTTGAGTCTCATCTAAGGCTCTTCCTTCAGAGTTGTAATGACTGCAGCAGAATGGGCCAAGCCGACACTTGTCTGGTCAAGAATGAATGAATGAATGAAAGAATGGACAAGCACCTTGCTCTCTGCTTAGCTTTTACTCTCAATACATCTGTTGCTTTTGAATGAATGCTTCACGTATTCTCATCTATGAAGGTTGCAGCTATTTCTTCATGCTTTTGAGGGTCCTCATTTCTCCCAAACTCACACAGAAGCCCTGCTCCTGTGATACTGCTTTCACTTCTGGGCCTCAGTTTCCTCATCCATAAAACAAAGGGTATGCTAAATGATGGTCTCTAAGGTTCCTTCTAAGTCTAGGAAATTATGGCAGTCTGTACCAAAGTGATTGCTATTCATTGACGAGCAAAAAGTTATAAAATTATTCCTGGTGGGTAGATTCAAACCAAAGTCCTGGTAGTTTTTTCCACATGACGTGTGACAGTTTACAATATAGTGTAAGTGCAGGAACTGAAAAGGCAGACAGTAAAGGAGAAAAAAAATAAACAGCCGGGAAAGAATGCCTGTATAAATTGCTCACTCTGACTTCAGAGGGATAATTTTTTAAAAAGTAAGATCAGGAGAACTAGATTTATATCCCCAGATCCAATGCAAATGCAGGGTTTGTACAATAACCATTTATCAGCTCCCAAAGAGCTGATTTATAGCCCAACCGCCCTACTTTGTATTCTGACGGTCTCAGAAAGTTAACTGACAACACGGAAAGAAATATCCTCCAACTCATTGTGGCTGACGGGTTATAAATGAGCACAACCTGAGTTTCTGCTCTGGAAAAATCAGTGTTTTGAAAGTCTCATCAGAAATTAGTTGTTAAAGCTGTTCCCAAACTTGACTGTTTGGCCCATTGCTTTGTTGTTGTTTTAGTCATTTAATTTCCTGACAATTTGGGCAGGAAACTACTGCCTTTGCTTTAGTACATTCTAGGTCACCTTGTTCATCTAGGTGTAACACCAAATCCCCACATAGACTGTGGCCAGGACACGTTCCACTGTGGGCTGCTCTGCAGAGATTTTGTGCCAGGTATGAAAAGGTGGGTAATATAGAACCAGTACCCAGCATGTGAGCAAGTGGGACAGTGAGTTAGTTGGCCCAGGACCCAGTTTATGGGAGGCACTGTGCCAGCCTGGCAGGGGTGGAGACAGAGGTACAACTTGGCTCTTGACCTTGCTCCCCAGATAGTGGAGACTTTAATTAATTTTTCCCAGGCAGTGTGCCCTATTATAGTAGTGGTCCTGGAGTTACATGTGGGGTTCAAAGGTATGGATCCCCAGGCCCTGACACTGAATTCTTGGTTTGCTAGGTTTGAGGTTGGTAGGTTCAAGTCTCTGTGCTTTTAACCTCCTATGGGTTTTTGATGCAGCTGGTCCAGGGACAGCCACTGGGGATTTGCTGGAACTGAGGGCTCTGCCATTTCTTCCAAGCAGCTGTAAGATTGTGGCACTCAAGCAAAGGGTAGAGACGAGTGTGTTAGATCTAAGGGGGACCTGCAAGAAGGCCAGGACCCCTCGCTCCAGCTAGGAAATGGCCAAGAACCTCCCTTTTTACCCTTCACATCTGGTTAATCACCAAATCACTTTGTTTCTTCCCTTGTGTTAGTTAGCTCTCTGCACATCTTTGAATTCTCTTCACCCTGCTCTAGTCCTGGCCGGCATCATCTCCTATGTGGCCTCCCACTCTCATCCCTCTTTCCTTAAAGTCTGTCTTGTGTCAGCTTTTTCTAACATTTAGATCTGATCATAACATCCTTCTGAGTTCAGTCCTTCAGGAGCCCCCAGGGCCTGCAGATAAAGGCTCAAATTCTGTACCACACTGCACGGGACCCTTCACAATTGTAGGAGTGAGCAGATCTTGTCTCTGTGCCTTTGCCTATTCTGTTTCCTGGGCCTGAACATCTTTACCCTGGTCTACCATCAAGTCTCAGCTTGGCTCTCTCTTCCTTCCTTGACTCTTACAGGCAGACACAGATGTGCCTCACTCTCTGTCCTTGTCATACTGTCCTTTTTTGCACCTCGAATGTCACCTTCATCACAGCTTTTATATTGAAAGTGTTGTTTACACAGCTGCCTTTTCACCTCTAGACCAGGTCTAGATGATAGAGGTCACGTACATGTTGATGACTGTACATCACCATGTCTGTGAATTAAGGGCTAAATAAATGAAGGGACCCACAAGGGAGTTCCAGGGTTGGACGATCCTGGAAACATTAGACAGGCTGGGAAGATACATAAGACATCATCCGAAGGCCCTGAAGGGAGCAGCTCCCAGCCAGGTCAGTCTCCTCTTAGAATTTCCCTGTTTGCAACACAGCCCTTGTTCAACCAGCAGCCTGTGTCCTGTTGATGTTTCTCCATCATTAATCTGATTCCTTTGGGGCAGCTGGTGCTGCTCAGTTTGGTGGGGAGGGTAAGGAGAGGACACAGATCTTTAGGAGAGCTTCCCAGCTCCCCTTAAGGAGGACTGTAGGAAATGGGCTTCAACATAGTCATAGGAGACTTGAACCAGGAAGGAGCCTCCCCTGGCCAATTTGAGCTTGTCCAATTTCATCCAGCCATGCATCCACCAGGTATCCACCCTTATATCCATCTTTCCTTCCTTCCATTCATCCATTCACTCATCTGTCCATGCATCCACCCATACATCCATTCTTTCAGTATTCACTGTATGGCTCTCATGTCTGCATACTGCATATATGACAAGGCTTATGCTCTAGAAGAGGGAGTAATATCATAAGCAACATGTAAACAGATAACATGATAATTCCAGAGAGTGATATATGCTCTGAGCCATCACTCTGGGCCGTGCATAAGAAGTGACTAGTGACGGGTGGGCAGAACTGAGAAGGGCTTCTTTTGTGAGAAGTGACTAAGGAAGGGCTCTCAGAGAACATGACAGATGAGGTCTGTGCAAAAAAGGAGACAGTCAAGTAGAAATATGGTGGGGAAACATTCCAGGCAGTGGAACCCATGTGAACTGATGAGTCAGGGAAGATCCTACAACTGGGAAGTGTCATGGGAATTGTGGGTAGGACAGAGGCCAGTCAGATGGACCTGAGTTCAAATCCTGGCTCAGCCATTTAAAATCTGTGGGTCACCGGAAGAGGTACTAACCTTCTCAAGCTTTTGCTTTCCAATATGTACAATGGAGACACAAAAACCTTAGTCATGACGTGGCTGTGAAGATTCAATCATATATGGAGCATGGTTCTTGGCATGGCGTGGATTCTCAAGCCCAGATATTTCAAAAATTCCTCTGCTAGGTGAATGTCATCATATTTTTCTCATCAGCATCATAAGACAGGTGAAAAAGATTGATCACCTCAGTTCTGGTAACCAGTTTTATACTGACACCTCTATCTGATTTTGGTTTCATTCCATATTTTTTAAATGCTATATGTACTCCCTTTATTATGTATGTCATTCGGTTCTAGTTACTGTGAAACTAGAAGGTCATAGCTTGGCTCTGGGCTCAGAAATATGGCACCTGTCAGGCACATGATTTAGGAACTTGGCCTTCCTCAGTGGAGCCACAGTGTAGTAAAGTCAAGCCAACGATTCAATCTGTTGCTGCTGAGTAAAAGCTGGGAGAAAGCTTAAGCTGCTATATTAACACTAAGCTTTTTATTAGTAAATGTTTTTAGTAAGATGATGTTGAACCCCTCACTTCCTTCCTCTCTCAGTCTCCAAATAGCTTGTCATTGGAGCGAGGGCCAAAAATCTCAATAGGAAGAAGTGACTCTGCTAGACATAAAACAAAACACAAGATAAAAACAAAACGCTTTCGAGGGTATGGGGCGAAAGGACGCCTGGACCCAATCAGCTCAGGCTTGCAGTTTTAGGCAGCCTTCTTTCAATAACATTCACATCTGGCTCTTATGTTCCATTTCTATTGCTGGAGGTACATGGGGAAAGGTTCAACATCTGTTCTTTTGAAGAAAAAAAAAAACCCCAGATTCATAGTATATGCCTATTGCCATGGTGTAAATACTTCCAACTGTGGCCAATTTCAAGTTAGTCATGATGTCAGTGAATGCAGAGTTGGGAATCCAGAGTAACAACTGGCTCTTGCCAGCTGGTATGAGCTGGCTTCAGGACACTATCATCCTAAAAATAATAATGACCATCTGCTCTGGTTGGGTCTTTAGGCAGGCACTGTGTACATGGTATTTCATATCATCTTAACTGCCATTGTTTGAAGCAGGGATTATTATTATTATCAGCTCCAGGATGAGGGATGTGCACTCAGAGAGATGGCATGGTCAGCACAGGTTCACGCCACTAGAAAGTGGCCGACAGGATCTGGGATTGGATGCTACACACACTCTCACTGTGGCACACATCCCCTCACCCCTGTTCCAAGCCCTCTCTCTCCCCTGGATAAGTACCTTGCTTTCGCATAGGCTCCATAACTGCAGGGTCCCCCTGTGATGCTTTTCCTGTGCAACCACACCCCAGTTCAGAAGTAAGTCCAGTTTACTTAGCTTGGCACCAAGAGCAGCCTGCACTTCCTCACACAACCCCTCTACTCTGGCAAGATGGGTTTCCCTACTGTCCCCGGATGTACCTAAAATCACTGGCCTGTCTTTCGCATCAGTCTTCCTTATCCCGCTTGCCCACTGCAGTCCCATCCAAATCCAAACCTCTCCAGCCAGCCCTACTGGATCACCTCGGTCCCTGGACCTCTTCCTCTCTTGAGCTCCTACAGCATTTACAGCCTGGACCTCTCACTTGACCCTTACTGATCAGTGGCTTTTATTAAAAAATGTTTGCTGGATTGGATGTCTTACAGGAGACCAGAAAGCTATTTAGAATGGAGACAACACGGTTTACATAATTAGAGAAGAGCCAGCATGAGTCACTCGCTCAGACAGGCGGTTGGCAACGGGGCCCAGTGCGGAACATTCCCGCCCTGCCCACTGCAGCAAAGTTGCGAGGAAAGACGCTGCCACTCTGGGTCTCAGCTCCCACAGCAGCCTGGTGAGACGTATCAATCTATTTTTTAAAATATTTTAAAGCAGCACATCTCATTCTCTCCGTCTATATTTAATTCCTACAAAGAGCAAGAAAGGGCAACTTCCCTGTGGCTTGGTGTGTAAGAAATGAGTCCTTCTGTGCTCTGGACACAGGATAGAAGATACGTCACAACTCCATTATCTAATCCACAGAGTTTTGGAGGACAGACAGGCTGCCAATCCCAAATTAAGCTGGTCTGCATGACAGCAGCTGTGACCTTCAGGTGACTTTGGCTGAGCCTCAAAGGAGCATGGCCACCTACTCCTAGCCATGTTTGAGCATGCCCAATGCGCACCACTGAGCCTGTATTTCTGGCTGTATTTAACAACCTCTGCATCCAGAAATAGAGCACAGAATCCTGATGATATGTAAACACAGGGTTAGCGATGACATAAGTGAACGTGTTAAAGCTGGCCCTGTGAGAAGGACCTGGGCCTCCCTCCCCCAGGACCAGTCCTCTGGAGCCTGAGCGTCTCACGGTTGTGACGCACTCTGTGGACGTGTGTCAGGGAGAAAATTATGCAAGGACCTTGCCTGATAGAAGAGGCGGTTGCGGGGCCCTGAGGGATTAATCTCCAGAATCGTCTGACCCTGCATGTTGGTTGCGGGGAGCCCACATCTGGCTCTCACCAGCCAAATTCCCTCTTGTCACAGGGCGTGGAAGTCAGTGAGAGCAAAGCTCGACATATTCTGAAATCAAAACATCACTGTCATGTGTGCCTGCTTAGTAGAATTTTGTGACCATTTGCCTCTTGCTAGTATTTTGTCTTAATAAGAGGCAGAGACCAGAGAAAACAAACAAGTTCGTTTTAGGAGACGCTGACAAGGCCCAGACACCCTATGCCCTTCAGTGCATATCAGGCTAGTTTCACATGCCAGCATCTCCATTTCTGTGCCTGAGAACTTGCTCTGTGAGCCAGGGCCTCCCTGTGCAGCAGGCTGGATGTGCCAGAGATTAGCCCCACTGATGAGAAATTCTCGCCAATGACTGAAGGGAATTGTAGACAAGTGCCCCAGCCTCTTCACTCCTGGTGGAATAAGTCTCTATGGGCTCCCAGGGTTCCCCCACAGGGGCTGGGCTCCTTTGTGCACAGCGGTGGCTGGCCAGGCCATGCAGAGTGCATCGGCTCAGCTCTCTTCCCTGTCCTGCTTCCCGTTCCCTTGCTGGTATTTTATGAGATCACCTCCCAAGCAGACAATTTGCACTGAAAGCTGTGTCTCCATGTCTACTTTTGGAGCAAGCCAAACTGAGACAGTTGTCAATAGAATTCCTATGAGACAGTGGTTACTTCTGGAAGCCAATGCCTGGGCCAGCACAAGATGACTTCATCAAGGATGATGGTGAGTGCATTTCAATGGTCTCTCCTGAGTGTCTCAACAATATGGGAGGAAGCAGAGGGAACTGAATGGGGTTTCTAGGAATGAAAATTCAGAGGAAGGTGTCTGGTGGACCTGCAGGCTAAGGTTTTAAGGAGTTGCCTCAGTGGGGGCAGGATTGGCATTCCGGGGAGCTGGCTAATTGACCTAGGTTTTCCCAAACTACTTCTCTCAGTCCTCACTAAAGCCCCAGAGGAAGGTATTTTACTGCCACTTATAGATAAGGAGACACTGGGAGGTGAAAGGACCACATGTCATCCCTGGGAGAATTGAATGAGGAAATATTCACTCTTGGCTTACAGTAGGTGCTCATTTAGTATTATTTCTCATTTCTTTCTCATGTGCTGGTGCAGTCCTTCAGAACAACAGGCTGGCCCCTTTCTCTGGTGCTTTGAGACTATTCATATGACAGAAGAAAGATAAGACTGCAACTCTGATCAAGTAGGCCATTCAGACCAATTCTCCCATAAAACATGATGTAAAGAGTTGGAAAAATATGTATATAGAGAGAAATTTGGAAAGAAGCCAGAACAAGTTAGAAGATTATAGGAAAGCAACCAGTGTAAGTCTTTATTTGGGATGTCTCAGACAGTTCTGCGGGCAACTGATGGCAATCTGATGGAAAATTGAGCACTTTCCAAAGAGTTTTGAGTCTGGAAAAAATGAACAAGACTGGAAGACTATACCTACCCAAGTTAAAGAATCATAGAGAGGTCAACAGGAGACAAGAGTGGAGATCAGTGGTGGCCAAGGGTTGAGGGTGGGAGTCGGGGGAGGGGTGAACAGGCAGAGCACAGAGGATATTGGGGGAATGAAATTACTCTGTATGATATTATCATGGTGGAATCTCAACTCAGCAAGGAGAGCACCAAGAGCGACCCCTAATGTAAACTATGGACTTTGGGGATAATGATGTGTCAATATAGGCTCCTCCGTGGTACAAAAGCTCCACTCTGGTGGGTGACGTTGCTAGTGGGGGTGGCTGTGTGTGTGGGGAGAGGAGGTATATGGGAGATCTCTGGACCTTCTCAGTTTTGCTGTGAATCTAAAACTGTTCTCAAAAATAAAGTCTATTTAAAAAGTGGGCAAGTCTAGGTTTTCCCAGCCTATAGAAAACAAAATGAATCCATCAAAATAGAAGATTTTCTTTTATCAAGAAGACAATATTAAAGGTAAATTGCACATATTGGTGAAAGATTTCATAATATCTGATAGAACATTTATCAAACACAGAGGGAAAATAATGACAAATTGGGAAAGGGAAGGGTAGCAGACGCCTCCCCCACCACTGCCCCCCAGCATGACATTTTTTGTCCTTCATTTTGGTAAAAATATCCTGATTGCTGCTATCCACCTCCATTGCTAAGAGTTGGCCCTGACTTAACCTAGACCATCAAACTGACTCTCAAATCTGCCTTTGTGCCTGGATGGATGGTTGGGGCTGAGCGTGTCCGTGCTGCCGCCGCCCCAGCCTCCCACCTCCCTGGGGGTCCCATCTGCCGTGGCACCTGTTTGCCAGCTTTTCCTTTGATCCTGTGAGCTGCTGCATAGCCTTCGAATACCTTTTGAGTTTTCTGCATGCTTTCCAGAGTTAATTTCTGTTGCTTGCACCCAACTCCAAAGGACAAAAAGCCCATTTCAGAAATCAGCCAGTATTTGGGAATGCACGTTGCTAATGCTGCTGCTCCTACAAGGAAGAAGTACCTGGGCCTGGGAGCTACAAGCCCCAGGCTGAAGTGTTCAAGTCCCTCCCTCACCGCAGTGTGCAGAAATGCTTGAAACTGTTAAAATAAATAACTGCCTGCAGGAAATCCTGGAATTGCCTGCCTCCTGGGTAAGGTCAGCAAAGATAAAGTGGATGGGTTCTTACAACCAAAAAACAGCTGTGAATGAAGCAGCAGCCAGTCCTGATCAAGTAAAGGAAAGTGTTAACCTCTGATGAGCAAACAGACTTAGTGTTAGCCACAAGTAACTCTGCACAAAGCATAGAAATTGCCCGTGATGATTACACAGAACTTAATATTTATGCCAGCATGAACTCGTAGCAATAAAGCTCCATTTCATATCTTTTATGGAATGAGGTGGGGGCATTTATG
>PVKM010022553.1:0-21756 GCA_004027735.1 Carollia perspicillata
ATGATGAATTTTTAATTATGTGAACTATATCTAATTTTTTATTTTTAATTACATTTTATTGATTATGCTATTACAGTTTTCCCAATTTTCCCCTTTATTCCCCCTCCACCCTGCATCCCCCAACCCTCCAGCATCTCCCCACTTAGTTCATGTCCATGGGTTGTATGTATAAGTTGAGTTCTCTGTTTCCTATACTATTTTTTTAGTATAGGAAACCCATCTATTTAATGCCTACCAATTATGCTTCTGCTTTCCTATACCTTCCCCTGCTATTCCTCCCCTCTCTCTCCCCTCTGAAAACCCTCCATGTGATGTCCATTTCTCTGATTCTGTTCCTGTTTTAGTTGTTTGCTTAGTTTTTGTTTTCCTTTATTTCATTTCTTTAGGTTCATTTATTAATAGTTGTGAGTTAGTTGTCATTTTGCTGTTCATATTTTTGATCTTCCTTTTCTTAGATAAATACTTTTAACATTTTATATCATAAGGGCTTGGTGATAATGAACTCCTTTAACTTGACCTTATCTGGGAAGCACTTTATCTGCCCTTCCATTCTAAATGATAGCTTTGCTGGATAGAGTAATCTTGTATGCAGCTCCTTGCCTTTCATGACTTGAAATACTTCTTTCCATCCCCTTCTTTCCTGCAAGGTTTGTTTTGAGAAATCAGCTGATAGCCTTATGGGCACTCCTTTGTAGGTAACTCTTTCCTTCCCTCTTGCTGATTTTAAGGTTCTCTCTTTGTCTTTAATCTTGGGTAACTTAATAATGATGTGCCTTGGTGTTTTCCTCTTTGGGTCCAACTTCTTTGGGACTCTCTGGGCTTCCTGGATTTCCTGGAAGTCTATTTCCTATGCCAGATTGGTGATATTTTCCTTCATTATTTGTTCAAATAAATTTTGAATTTCTTGCTGTTGTTCTTCTCCTTCTGGCACCCCTATAATTTGGATATACTGGAACATTTCAGGTTATCCCAGAGGTTTGTAAGACTCTCTTCACTTTTTTGAATTCTTGTTTCTTTAGTCTGTTCTGGTTGGATGTTTATTTCTTCCTTTTGTTCCAAATCATTGACTTGAGTCCTAGTTTCCTTCCTGATACTGTTGGTTCCCTGAATATTTTGCTTTATTTCATTTTGGGTATCTTTCATTTGTTTTGTTTTTTTCCATTATTTGACCAAGTTTAATCAGTTCTGTGAGCATTTTTATTACCAAGGCTTAAATTCTCCATCAGATAGGTTGGCTATCTCCTCATCACTTAGCTCTCTTTCTGAGGTTTTGCTCTGTTCTTTCATTTGGGCCCTATTTCTTTGTCTCAGTGTACCTGCTAAGTTGTAAGGGGGTGGGGCCTTCGGTATACACCAGGGCAGGGCAACCCTCCTTGCTGCACTGCGGTGCTGCCTGTGGGGGAGGGACCAGAGAGGGAAGAGTGCAGCCCACCTGCTCCTCTCTAGGGTACTTTTCAATGAACTCTCATGTGAGTCTGGGAGTTTCTCTCACCACAGCAACCACCATAGTCCGCAGCCACCTCTGAGTCTCAGTTTCCCCTTAAGTGAGCCCCTCCTGCACGGCCTGCGGCGTCACCACAGCCAGCCCTGCCCCCATGGTCCACCGCCTCACTGGTCTAGTTCTTCTGTTTGACTAGTTCTTTAATTCCATCATTGCTGGAGTCCCATGCATTTTGCTTTTCTGGCACTTCTGATTGTTTATTGACCTTGGATTGTTTTTTTTCCTCCTTTTGGTTGTGCAAGGAAGAGCAGGGTTTCTACCTATGCCTCCATCTTGGCTGGGACTCTATATCTCAATTTTTAAAAAGAGGTAATTTTAGCTATAAATCAAGAATATGCTGTTTTGAAAATAATAGTCAGGAAGTGAGACAATGTTCTTAGAAATTAAAAACATTACTAATAAAAGAAAACTAAAAATATTGGCAAAATATTACATTGGATGCAGATTAAGATTAATTTATTTACATGAAGATAAAGTTGAAAAGATAACATAGATAGCGAAAGAAATGAACTAAAACTATGAAAGTAGATTTAAGAGATATGAATAATAGTTCAAAAGAACATCATTGATTAAATACATTGTTTTTCACACTGCAGCTTTAGCACTTTAGTGAGTCACAATGTCAAGATAGTATCATACAAGTAGCATTTTAAATGAATTGGGAAAGATAAGCATGTACTACACGCAGTCATATGAATGTGCATAGTGAACAGCATGTAATATAGTTCATATCTTAGATTGTGGATAAAATGTTTGATAGTCAATGATGATCTAATAAAGCACCAATCAGGTAGAAATAATGACACTGTAAGGGCCAGTACAAAGAAACAAGAAGAAATAATTTCTTCATATTGAACAGAAGCACAAAATCTGTTAGATTGAAGGGACAAACAAATACATGGAGAACAAATAAAAAGCACCCACAAGCAGGTGAAATTGCACAGTTTTAGAGATAATTCTATATATTCAACGGCTTAGAGGGCAGAGAATAATGCAGTGCTCTCCTCAACTTTTTCAAGAGAAAAGAATCTAAATGAAAACTTGATACTTAAAAAAAATCAATCAAATACAAGAAAAAAATGAAGGTATTTAGTGACAGGCAAGAGCTTAGAAAGTTTACAACCCACATATTCTTTATGAAAAAAAGAAATTGCTCAAGAAATAACTCTAACAAAATGGGGATGGGGGGAAGCTGAGAAAGAGGATGACGTGGGATATTTACTCAGGTATGACTCAGAAAAACAGAAAAAAAAAAGATTGAAAGCCTTGGAAAAGGAATCCATTAAAATTAGATGCTGAGAAAATTCCTTTACCACAGAGTTTAAATAACATGTAACAATTTCTTCTCTGACTTAAAAACATTTCTTAGTTTTACAGTGAACAACATGTATATGATTTTTATATTGTGAATTCTGTGGTGTTTTCAATTTTTAGAAATCAACTGATAAAGTATGAGAAATATATGGGTACAAAACTGATACGCACTAAGAATCTTAATGTATATATAACGTAAGTGACAAAAAATGACTTACAGATAAGAGAAGAATTATTGAAAGAAGGGCAATTGCTTTAATTCTTTCATTTTAATATCAGGAATAAATCAAAGCTGTCTAAAGGCAATACATCAAGAGATAAAGGTGGAGGTCTTAAAGGGATCAACTAGATAAATTAGAAATAAGATGACCCAAAAAAATATGTAGAGTGTACATATTTTAGAAACATTTTCTCCTGCATTCACCCCTTTGGTAGCCCATTTAAAGAAAACTAGGGCTATCTTTGTAATTTCATGCTATGCTATGAAGAAGGATGTGGTAGACTGATTGCTTCGAGGGCCCCAGTTAATGGGACTTCTCTTTACATCCAAACCTTTCTGCCATATAAATGTGCAGTCCTCTCCCATTCTGACCCTGGGCTTAGACATGTGACTTGTCTTTGGTCACTAGTTCCTTAGCAGATTTGATGCAGGCACAGGCTTGAAATGCATTTTGCTTTTCCATTTCCTCTCTTCTCTTTCATGTTCTGTCTTGTCTGCTTCTGTTGGAAAAAATATATACTGCCAATTCCAACCTAACCCCTCAAGGCTCTTTGTTGCTCCCTTGAGCAATACTCTCACCTTATGATTATCAGCACTATAGTCTTTCCTATAAGCCATCCTCCAGCCTCTGTCATGGACTTGAGGAGCTGGGCTGCCTATGCAGCCACAAGCCTGTACACAACACTGGCACCAAAAATAACAGTGAGTCAACACAGGTGACTATGCTAGTCACTTAGCTTTTACTAATGCATATTCAATCCAAATTTATAATAACACAATACCAATAATAATGACTTAGAAACAAACAACAATAGTGGCATACAAGAGAATTTGGGGAGAACAAACCCAAGTCCCAAGTGTCCAGATCAGGTCTGGAGAGTCTATGGCGACTTCAGAGTCAGTTAGAGCAGGGTCCATCAGAGCGGTGGAACATCTCTTGGGTGTCTTAGCTTCTTTTGGCCGCCTTAACTATCTGTGTGAAGGCTTTTGCTTTTTTAAAAAAAAAAATGTTTATTGTATTGTTTCCATTACCATTTATTTAGTCTCCTTTTACCCTTCTCCCCCTAGCAATCACCACACTTTATCCATGTCCATGAGTCATACTTTTATATGATGTGATGTTTCACCAGCCTTTTATTAACACATGTTTTGTGCCACCTCGATGAACACATGTTGATTATGTCGCTTTACTGTGCGTACTCTCAGAGGGTGGTGTTACCCTTCATATAAGCACATGTTGTCTACCGTGTTAGACGGGGCATTGTCAAGGGGTTGCATTATTTCTCTGAGTCATTGCTTTAATGTGCATGCTGTAAACATGGCTCCTTAGTTGACAGGACTGACACCATTTTAGTTCAACCCTGCTCTCCATGCTTGTCTTCTCTTTTTCCATTTGTATAATTCCCTTCTCTGCAGCAAGTACTTACTCCCCCTGTAGGTAACCAATCTCCAGACCATGCTGGACACCTCTGTAGCCCTTGGTCCTGTGTGTCTGGGTACCACCACCTCCTCAGGTCCCAGTATTGCTCGATTGCTGGCCCTGCCACTCACTCCTTGGTGCATGACTGCCACTCTTTAGCCCCCACACCCACCTGCCACCTCCTCACCACCTCAGGCCATGCTGGTGCCACCTAGGTCAGAGAAAGGAATGAAAGGGGAAGAGTAAAATAAAACCCAATAAATTTTTTATCTAAAAAGTGCGTTTGGTAAAATTGTATTGAATAACTTGGGAAAGATGCTTATTTCACTTCCCACTTAGAGATAATAGGAGAGAAAAGGGATTTCTTAAAGCTTATAATGAAACTGTACTTTGAGTGTCCCATTATTAGTGATACCTTCTACAAGGATCGTATTTTTTTCCCCTGATATACATAAAAACTGAATTTGGGCACTAATATAAAATATGCAGTAGTGATACACTGAAGCAGAACCCTTTGCCTAATGTCTACCATATTTCAAGAATACAAAGAGCCTTTAAACAAGTAAAATACCATTCCAAGACTATCAAATGGGTAAATCTTAACATTTTTGACAATGTCATGTATTGGCATAACTACTGAGAAAAAAATAACTCTCACATGGAGGGAGTAAATTGGTACATTTTGGAGAACATTTAAAAATATCTACTATATTTTAAAATGAGCTTGTTTTTTGACTGTACTTTACTTTGAACTATATTTCGTGGAGACGATCTGAAGATGTTCATAAGGAGATGTGCCAAACAGGTTCATTATGAATTGCTAGAAAGAGAGAAACATAGGAAATGACTTATGTCCATAAACAGAGTAATAAATAAATGCACTGAATTTTTTATAATTAAAAAATGTTAAACAGTTAAAATTGATAATGTTATACAATAAGTACATAGGTATTTTTATTTTTCTTAAAACTTTATAGTACTTCATAATAGAAATTCTCTCTCTCTCTCTCTCTCTCTCTCTCTCTCTGACACACATCCCCCCCTCCCCAGTCAAGAAGGGTCACATTTTTGGGAATAGTAGAATTTCTAAGGAAGGATGCCTATGAATAAATAAGTTTCTTTCTGCCTCCCACACACTGTTGTGCAAAACAGATATAGTATCTACTCTTTTAAGGTTAACAGTACATTGGGAGAGGCAGATATTAAGCAAGAAAACATAAATAAATACATAATCAGCAACTGTGTTAAGTACTATGAACTATAGATGATATTTACTGGGGACTAGGAGTCTGAGTAAGTAGTGTAGTCAAGGATGCCTTTCAAAGATGAAATACTTAAGCAGAAGTCTAAATAAATAATAATAAATTAACCAAGAGAAAAGTGAGGAAAATATTCTTCTAAGCATATGGAACATCATGTGTAAAATCCCTGACACTGTGAACAAATTGCCAAGTTCAAAGAACTGAAAGGATGACTGTATTGCTGAGCAGAGTGAGTGAGAAAGCAGAATTGTTAGACACAGGGAAGAGGCCAAGGTCTGGAATTTGGACATTATCCTAAAAACAACAGAAAGCCACTGAAGTAATTTAGGAAGCAATGTATTATGATCTGATTTACTGATTTAGAAGTTTAGCTTAACTACGAGGTGGAGAATTGACTGGATAGACTGGAGAATTGACAAGACCTTCAAGATAAAAGTTTCAAACAACCATACTCATACAAATATTAAGTATAATTGCTCACAAATCATTTTAGGCTAATGAATTACCCCTGGAGGTACGGTATTATAAGGAGAGCGAAAAAAGCATGTTCCCCTACCCATTATATTCAGTGACCAGGGCTCTGCAAGTTAAACTGACAAAGACAGATTAACAAGAGAAAGACGTGCAAATTTTATTTGACGTTACTATTTTTATGTGGTATGGGGACTTCACAGAAATCAAGTTAAAATTCCTAAAAAGCTTCAGTTTTTTTAAGTTCACATATTTTTTATTAAAAATAGTGTTTTATTTCTTTCCCCACCACCATTCCCGTCCACCCCAGCCATCCTTACTTCCCACCCTTGATCCTACCCCACTTTGATTTTGTCCATGTGTCCTTCATACATGTTCCTGACAAGCCTCTCCCTCCCCCCCCCATTTTACTCTCCCATCTCCCCTCTGGTTACTGTCAGCTTGTTCCCAATTTCAATGTCTCTGGTTCTATTTTGTTTGCTTGTCTGTTTTGTTGATTAGGTTCCACTTACAGGTGAGATGTGATACTTATCTTTCACCAGCTGGCTTATTTCACTCAGCATAATGCTCTCCAGTTCCATCCATGCTGTTGCAAAGGGTAGGAGCTCCTTCTTTCTTTCTGCTGCGTAGTACTCCATGGTGTAGATGTACCATAGTTTTCTGATCCATTAATTTACTGATGGGCATTTAGGTTGCATCATAACAGCACAATTTATATAACTTCAGAGTTTATAAATTATATATCAAAGAGTGATATAAACTGTGAAGTTGTGACAAGAGATAGGAAAAGGGGTTTGGACTTCCAGAGGTAGTAAATTGTGGAAGGGTAAACATATGGGAGAAACTAAGGTAAGATAGGGTTATTTTTATTAAGGTTTGTTTATGCAGATTTTTGTCAGTGCCATCTCCAGCTGTAAGAGTTGTGTCTACATTCTCACACAGGAGAGGGGAGTAGGGACACCTTCACAATGGGGAATTTCTGTCCTGATTTCAGACATAGAGGGGGAGAGCAGAGAGTTTTTTCCAAGTGTATTCTTTCTCAATTGTTTTCAGCTCAAAATAATCCTAATGCCAAAGTGGCCTATTTTCAGGTGGCATATTCTGATCTCCGTAAGGACACTGGCAACAGTATGGATTTTGGAGAAAAAGAGCAATGAATTGGTATTTCAGTTCCGCCACAGTGATCTTGGACAATGATGATAACAGACAACATTTACTGACTTCTTATTATATATCAGGCACTGTACGCCAAGTTTTATAGTCATTGCCTCACTGAATCCTCAGAACAACCCTGCAGAGTTAGGTATCAGATAATTTCCACTCCAGTACACATGAGAACACTGAGACTACAAAGTTTATTGACTTATTCATGCCACATAACCAAAAGGGGCAAAGTCAGGCATGGGATTGAGCATCTCAAAATGCCATGCAAAGCTGTGCAACCCTGGTGTCACGGCATCTGCATTTCATCTTTAAACAGAGGGTAAGGGGCCAGTTTGCATAATTAACACATTAAGTGAAATAACATACGTGAAGTTTTAAGTCCACTGTTAGCACAAAGTTGCTACTTTTTATTTTATTTTAAAAGAGAAAATACAACCTTGCTTTTAAAAAACGTTTTAGAAATTTCAAAGTGCTTAGGTGCTCATGAATTTCATAGTCCTGTAAGTTAAGAGAAATTGAGAATATTAATGTCATGCATCAATGCATCATTTTCACCTGGCTAAATTCATGATTTTTTATTGACATTAATGCTCAGAAATCAGTCATCAACAACCATATCTGGAAAACACAAAGTAGATGTGAAGAATTGGTAATCGCCTGGGCAATCTTTAACCTGAGAGCCATAATATTGAGCTGGAGGGAACTGAACCACCTGGACAGCTAACAAAGTTAAGGCTTAGAAAGGTAAATATAGGGTGAGTGAATAGATATTTCCTTAGTTCAATACTGTGATTTGAGAATAGATTAAAAATATCACAATTTTATTTTTTATAAAATACAGGCAGTAGGATCAGACTTTCCCAGCCAAAATGCTGGCAGAATAAATCATGGTAACCATCCCCCGGTCTCTTCATCTGACATCTCTACAGTAGAAACAGCAACCATGATCTCCCTCTTCTACACAGGTGCCTCCTGCTCTCGTATGCATGAAACACTCTATAAATGCTGGGACACCTCAGAAAACATGTTGCAGTTTAATAATGATTAAGCAATAAGTATCATTACTTCACGAGCACTAAAAGCATTTTAAATTATGACTATGTCCTTGTATACTGTATTCTTTCTACATGACACAGAAGTCAAATAATGTATCCATCAGCCCAGCACTGACTGTAACTGCTGCCCTCCTCCTTCATGGACTATCCATTCTCAATTGCCAATCTTGGGGTCTCAGACAGAGAGTTTAAGTAAACCAGTTCTCTATTCTGCACTTTTGCAAATGTTTTAGTTCTCCACTTCACTCTATGTGTGACAAGACAAGAAGTATATGAGAACAAAAACTAATCCTAATTAGCAAAACATAGAAAACTATATTTTAAAATAATGTGTTCTCCTGAGGCTTAGGTGGGAAAGGCAATACTTAAACCTAACCTCATCTTGCTTTATACCAGATAGGTGTGAGAAATCACAAAAAAGGAAGAGAGAGAGAAAGAGAGAGATCCTTACTGTATTTTCCTCATTCTATATTATTGCACTGCTTAGACAGAAAAAAAGAAAATTCAGATAAAAGAAGAAGAATACACCCCAAATTTAATATAAGAGCAACAGAAAAAAAACAGCAGAGGAAAAGTGGGGGCAAAGGCTTTAACACCCAATAGAACTGCCTTCATATTTTATTCTTCCTACTGGTGACCTTAGCCAAGTCCCTTAACCTCTTGAGCCTTCTTTACTATTTCTGAAAAATAATATGTACTTCATAGGGGGTTTTTCAGGATAAAATAAGATAATACACATAAAGTATTCCTTTGCTTGCCCCTAGAAGACTCATGGGCATGGACAATGGAGGAAGATTGATGGTGGGAGTCGAGGTGAGACAAAGTAGGGGAGAGCAATGGGGAAAAAGGCGGGGCAACTGTAAGTGAACAACAATAAATTTAAGAATGAAAAAAAAATATATATATATACATAAAATGTTTATAGCTGTACCTGGCATGTGATAGATGTTCAATAAATGGTATTTACTATTATATTATCATTACATTATTCTAATTAATCACTATTTTTAAATTCGTAAGCACTAAAGCCACACAATACTACTTTTCAGCCTCTAGATACCACCAGACTACAAACTGCAGAGTGTAATACCCTTAAGAAATCTTCGGTGATTAGCGAGCTGTTGAACAATTCAACATTTGTTCGGCGGTTCTCAGACACAGCATCCAGTGTGGAGGAGGACAGGGCACTGCTCCCACGCACGGTCATGCATATGAATACAGCACACCCCCAAGCTCCCCAGGGAGAAGGTGGGAATCTTGACTTGATTGCTGGTAACACATTTCAACATTCGTGATCCAGGAAATCAGGAAAGATCTTTCTGCCAAGAGCCCAGCCTATAATTTGAGGTTTTTCTCTTTTTCTTTGTCTGAGCTGCTTTCTTCCACAACATTTGATGTAGTTGGCACCATGGTCACCTTCTGTGTGAGAGTTTTTTATTCAGTGTAAACTATATAATCATAACAATGTAAGCTCTTCAAGTACAAACAGGCTTCATATTTACCTTTGTATTTCCATCATCTAAACAAAATCAACAGATAGATAATTCACATGGCTGAATCTGCCTTCGTAAGACCACATGTACCTAAAATACACCACACGGCAGACTAAGTACTTTACACGGCTGATCTCATTTAATCCTCCTCAGCACCCTGTCAGGTAGTCAGTCCTATTACCATTCTCATTTTACCGATGAGGAGAGCAAGACTTAGAGAATTAAAGTAGCCTATTCAAGTTATACAGCTACTAAGTTTTCCAGCAAGATCAAGATATTAGATTCCACATTCCAGACTTTGAATCACTACTTTAACTATGTCTCTTCTCTTTTGGGTAGCATCCAAGAGCCTCTTCCTTGCCCATTGAAGTGTTCTCCTCTGTTATTCCAATAACATTCTGTGCATTTCCTTCAGAACACTCATCCTAATTGGAAATTATATATTCATTCACATAACTACTTTGTTTGTTTCCCCTCATTTAACTGTAATGTTAAGTTACATTCATCTGTATTATTTGCTAACCTATGTGTGGCACCTCCCAAAGTTCTCAACACACAGTAAGTATTCAACAAATATGCCAAAGGAGATGGAAGAAGAAATGCAGACTAAATGAATGAAGGTCAGAGGAACTATAAGTTCTTCAAAAAATAAGACTGTGGCTATTCATTCTGGTTTCCCCAGCATCTGGCACAAGGCCTATTACAACAGAAATGCAATAAATGTTTGCTAAATTAATTAATGAATATAAGTAGGTTATTATAAATAGATTCATATTTCTGAGTTTAAGCCATTCTTCTTCTTTTTATTCATTCATCAGTTAGAAGTAAAAATATAAATTTTGACCTTATAGAGTCCCCTTTGGGAGGGAAGAAAGATATTAGACACATTTTGGAATAACTTTAAGCATTTCTAGTTTTCACCAGAAAGACTTTTGAACTTACCTTTCTAGTTGTGTGTTTCTGCGTCCATGTTCTCTTCTTTGTAGTAAGATGTTCCTAGGCTCTTGGTAAGCTAAATTTTTCTTTCTTGCTCTATGACCTCTGGCATCTAGAGCTGTGGCATCAAAGTATGGTCTCTGGTACCACCCAAAACCAACTGAATCAGAAACTTGGGAAAGGGTCAACAGTTTGTATTAACAAGCCTTTCAACAGAGCCCTGGTTTACAAAGGTAGTATGCAATCACCTGAAGCACTTGTTAACAGAGAGATTCCTCAGTTCGACACTCAGAGTTTCAGGAAGTCTGGAGAGGGGACTGAGAACTTGTATTTCTAAAAAATTCCTGGGTGTTGTTAATACTGCTGGTCCAGAAATTGTGCTTTGAGAAGCATCAGTCTAGTGTCTACCAGGGGTGTTCAACCCATGCCCCATAGGCCATATGTGACCCATAAGCCATATGCAGCCCAGGATGGCTATGAATGCGTCCCAACACAAAATTGTAAACTTACTTAAAACCTTTTTTTTTTTGGCTTATCAGTTGTCATTAGTGTTTGTGTATTTAATGTGTGGCCCAAGACAACTCTTCTGCCAATGTGGCCCAGAGACTCCAAAAGTTTGCACACCCCTGGTGGACATAAATCTAGAGTTCTCAGATGTAGCCATGTATTTTAATCACCTGGGAATTTAATGACTGTACTGCACTACACTTAAATCAGAATATCTGTGTGGGGATCCATATATAGGAGTAGACAAAAGTAGGCTTACAGATGTGAGTATGTAAAACACAGAGTTTATTCTTCTTATTATTTATTATTATTTTCCATATAAACCACTATAAACCTACTTTTGCCTACACCCTGTATTTTAAAGTTCCTCAGATGATTCCAACATATAGGCTGATTTTGAGAATCACTCTTGACCAGTGCTTCTCTAATTTAATGGGAATACTGTTGCCTAAGGTCTGGGGTGGTCTGCTCACTCATAAAATGTGCTCTACAGAGCAGTGGTTTGAACCTCCCCTGGGACTCAGAAAAAATGTGAGTCTATGACTCCACCTCAAACTTCTGCTTTAAAATCTAAATTTTAACAAGACATTGATTATTAAGCAACTTAGAATTCAGACAGGTATCTATGCATGCACAATTACATCATCCATATTTTCCCCTGGGTTGTATATCATACTATTCTCCTTCTTTCCATCCACTCAGGGTCTTCAAACTTCCTGAACAATAGAAAATTTGAAGTTCTTTTATGTTATGATTTCCATAATTTTAGATGAGCAGAGCATCCCAAGAAATGAGGTAGTGTGTGGATGCACTCATAGGGGAGGAAGATTTTTTAAGGTGGGATGGGTGGGTATTCTTTCCTAATTCCACTGATGATTAAAGTGCAAGAACCAGCAGACACTTTACAGCAGATGGAGAAAAAAATTTCAACTGCCTCTGATGAGTCAGAAATCCATGTTCTATTCTGGGTTCTTTGACTTTAGAAAGCTTGTTTTTCTCAGCTCCAGCTAGTCAAGCTGTGGATTAACTTCGTCTTAAAAAAAAAAAAAAAAAAAAAGAGGAGAAATAGAAAGCAACAGTGCCAACAGCCAAGTTCACATTTTCTCCTGTTACTCTGGAGGATAAAAATGGATGGGTTTAGCATCAGCCTTCAGCATGGAGAAGAGGATAGAATGAAGTATAGAAACTCTATGCATTCCTCTTTAGATAAAAAAAAAAGTATGGAAAGTGTAAAAGAGAGAACAGAGCCTCTGAAGCACAGAGAAAACACTACAGCAGTGTTATTAAAGTGAAAACAAAGAAAATAATTGAGAATTAATGGGAATGCTATCCCTGGAGAGATGACACCCCAATAAGGAAGTGACAATAATAACAACTAACATTTACCTTACTCTTACAAAGAGTAAGACCTTACTCTTTGTCTCATTTGGTCTCACAGTATTATGAAGGGCCTATTATGTGACTCATTCTCATTTTACAGGTAGACAAAATTCACTCACCAAAGGTCAATGTCTCAAACAAAATCACAGACATGATTAATGTCAGAACTAAGCCTTTCATGATGTCTGCTCACATTCTTTCACTACGGCGACATGATGATTCTCCTAATCTAAGAGAAATCCTGGATGACCTGTAGGGACAGACAAAGAAGGCTGGCGAGATTACCAAGTGACCACCCAATGCAGCGTTTAAAAAAAAATCACTCAAAACTGAAAGTCACATGAGTGCCTGTTATACATCTAGTTTTACCAGACACATCTGAAAACTCTGAGTTAAAATATTATGGATGGGGCCCGAGAATTTGTATCTTTAAGCATGTGTATCCATATTTTTCTTTCATTGGAGAAGAGAGGGGAGGATTAATCTTAACTCATTAATCTACAATTGGGTTTAGAACAATAGTTAAATTAAAATGTGTGCCCATTTAATATTTTTAATATCTGCCTCTTTAACAAGTGAGTCCAAGCCAGTCTTATATCAATTCTATTTTGTTGTCTTTGTTTTAAGAAAACCATCTGTCAGTTAAAGGGATATTTTGATATGATATGACCCAAGTAAAGGTCCTTGTTCATTGTAGGCCTGAGCTTTCTGCCCTGTGCTCACGTGCTACCTGGACACAAATATGTGAGCCCACAGCTTTCATATTTTAGTTGAAATAATCTGGCCACCCTCTCCAGCATTCAATAATCCTTGCTCTCAAGAAAAGAATTTCTCATACAATCTAAATCTTTAATATGGCAACTTAGCTCCTTTTATAAGTGTTGCTAACTTCTTCATACTGATGTTTACTGCCTCAAAACCTCTTTTTAAAAATAGAATGTAAATTCCAGTAGATAAATAACCAAAAACTTAAGTTGGAAAGACTGTATGGACAACCAGATGGGCAGGGCATAAGAATCTATGCTGATGGATCAGTCTGTTCACTGATGAGAATTTATGGCCTGAGGATGCAATTGATTCAATGTATAGGCACTGAGTGAGAGCATATGCAATGCTAAATTGCAGCATATGTGAATTATAGAAGTTGTCAGAGAAAGAATTACTGTAGTGATAACGTGACAATCTACAAAAAATGTGGAAAAGCTATGGGCCAAATAAATCATGATAATATAATTTAGGTTGGCTTTAATAAAAAGAGGTAACAAGAATAAAGTGCATAACAATAGTAATAACAAAAATACTGATAGGTAGCATTACTCAGCAACTAGTATGTGCCACAAACTATTCTAAGCACTTTATAGAAGATATCTTCACTATTCTTGAAATAAGTACTATTGCTGTCCCTACACACAAAGAAACTGAGGCAGAGAAAGATCAACAAATTTGATTAAAGTCAAACTGCTTATAAGTGACTGAGGCAATTGGATTCACAGCAAATAGCATGCGATTCAAAATTGTACCTCAAGGCAGCTCAACTCATACACAACAAATCTTTGTGCCATGTCCCTCCATCCTTGATCCCTGCCATTGTCTCACATTTTCTTTTATTGAAGTCTTCATTTTCCACGTGACTGCTAACTCGTGGCTCCCCAACAAGGGCCTCTTCTGATTTCTTTAGTCCACCACCCTGAAGGGTACTTCAGTCCACAATGGAATGATGAACATTGTTAGTCATAGAAGCACACCCAAAATGAAGTAGCCTGACGGCAAATTTCCACCAAATCCATGAAACATAAACAACTGGTCTTCACAATTCAGAACCAAGCAACTCCACATCTCTCATAAATTACAGTGATTAAATTTAAACAAGGGTAATGACGACATGATCCCAGGCACAGCTCATCTACATTTTTGAACGTGCTAAAGTCTGCTGAGGAAAGCTCTTGGGTCCTCTAGGGGTTACTGTTCATGTCCTGGATGCTGCTTGGAAACTAACACAGGCCTGTTCAGGGATAGCTAATCCAAGATCAGAATACACATCTCGTCTTCCACAGGTACGAAGCACTTACAATTTCCAAAACCTAGTTTGCCCTTCTGTTCCCCTCCCCCATCTTGTTTGAAAAGCAGGCAAAGACTTCTGGTAAATGAGGGATCCTCTTTAGTTATTACAAAATCTCCTTTGCAACCAAAATGAAATCCCCCGTGGAAATAATCGTAAAGAGATCTGAGCTACGATAAGATATGCACATTTATGTGGAGAAGTAAAGATTGATTGACTCTTTTGCTCTATGAAGAAAACAGGTTATTTATCGATTAGATATTTTATAGCATCTTTCCTTTGAAATGCTGGATGTACGCACAGTTGGGGAAAATTTTCCCAGTGGATATAATTTATGCAAGGTGAGGGAAGCAGGTGAGAGAAATCGTAAAAAAAAAAATCATTAGGAAATACGCAAATCCCTGAAAGACCATGTACAGGATAATACACGTGTCAGGGAATATGCTATCAACAGACTTGGAGAAAAAGCTAAACCCCAGTTTATCAACAGGCAAATAAAGAACCAAGATGCACACACAAGCATGCACATGTTCACACACACAATTTTAGAAATAATTAACTGAAAATATTTTTAATTAAAGTAATAAAAGCACCTGGTGTCTTGTGATCTCCAAGCAATATTGCCAAGAAGCAGGGCCCAGATCTCCAGAGCTCTGCAAGCCCTCTTTCCCAATTTCTCCTTCTCCCAGCATGAAGAAATCTCTTTAAAGATGAGAGGGGGGATGGCAGGGCCTTAATCCATCTCTCCCTTCTGCTTCTCCCAGACAGTCTGCTCTACTCAAAAAATTTCTCCTATTCTGGGCTTTTAAATCTTGAATAGGATTGAAACACCCATCGGAGTTAGCTAGATGTGAAGTAGCTTTGGGAAATAAAAGCTAGGAGGTCTTTCTGGCCTACATCTAGTTTCATCACTGCCACACAACTCCCTGAAGGAATAAACAGAACATCAGTTACTTGTTTGGGTGGAAAAGGGGGAGATAGGAAAAGGCTAGGCAGGAAGAAAATAAAATTAATAGATCAAAATATTATCCACCGACCCACACATACCACCACACCATAAGGCATAACGAAAGACAAAATTGCTCAATAGATGTGCAAGCAGAGAGCAAAAGGGCCAAAGAAGAAACAACTAGCTTTGTCGAGGGATTATTTTTTCTTTTCAACAATGTACTGGAAGACAAATACCCTAGAAAACCAAAACCTCTCAAGGTTTGTTTATCTTTATGTACAAAGAAGACTAAATTATCTGCAACAAAAATGCCACTCATTGCCTCTATTTCTTTATATAGTTGAAGCATTTCAATGTCTTTCCTCAGCTAATTGACAATAACAATGCAAAATAATTCACCAGTTTTGGGCTTACCTGTCTATGTTAAGGAGAATATGAACTTAATGTGACCCTTTAGTAACTCTAGACTTGATCTTTCTCATAAGTAAAATAGGCAAAATCCAGTTATCAAGGTTGCCAATAGACTGAGATGAGAAACTACATGAGAAGTTTCTTTATAAATTTTAAACCACTACATTTGTTAGTTATTCTTGCTTCCTTTGCAACATCCAATGAAAGTGGCTAACAGCCCAAAATTTCACCCTCCAGTCTTTGCCCCTGTAGACTTTCCTTGCCCACCCGAAATTTATGTCTGTTCTGTCTATTGTTTCTCCTTGATGCAAGGCTATCATTACCATTGCTTCCCTCTGCCCACATGACAGCTCCATACCTTTGCTGCTGATTGGCCGCTGTTATAGGTGATGGAGGCTGACACAGATGGATTCCAGCAGTTCTCATGAGTATTTTATGTGCTTTTGCTGATTTACAGCCGGTTCAGCATTCCTTTAAATGGCCATAAATTGGATTGATGTCATAAATCATATCTAGAGAAAGTGCCTGAGTCCCAGCTCAGGCAACTATGCTAATGTCTGTGAAAATAACAAAGAAACATCCTCATTCAGGCCTGACTCTACCATATTAAAAGGCCAAATTGTAAGGAGCTGTCAGTTACTCAGAGGGGAAAAGGTAAAAGGGGGAGAAAAGTCTTTGTAAAGAATATTAATAACACAGCCAGGAAGAATGTACAGATGTGTGCCAGTGAGAATAAACAAGGGGTGGGGAGGAAGAAGAGCTTCTGAAAGAGTGATAAAGGAGAGGGCTGTATATGGAAAAGATAAATGCAAATGAAATACACTGCATGGCAATGGATTATATCAGCAGTTGATGTATGGGACTGAGTACCACACTGTTGAGCTGGCAGCCATTAACATGATATAGTGGATGTGATATGCTGGGTGATGGCAGGCCTGGTGCAGGGAAAATAGAGCACATGCTGCAGTCTTTCAAAACAATGTTTCAAAGAAAAGACAGAAAATTATAGCAGTACAAGTTTATAAAACTAAAATCGTATGAGATAATTATGGATTCTGATAGGGTTCATTATTCTTTATCTATCACCTCTCCAATCTCATCAGGAAGCAAGAGGACTATCTGTCCTACTCCACAGGGGCATTAACATGGCAGGTTTTCCGTTCCATGAAGAATAGCAAAAGTGACCTGGATGTGTTCTCTGGTGCATGCACTTCTCCTTGATGATTGAGCCAGATGTTGGCATCCCCAGACTTCCTCAGAACTGTTTTGAGCTGCCACTCATCGTTGGGATTCCTAGAAATTTAGTTGATCCCCAGAAATTATCTGCTACTCTTAACTCATTCACAAATTCCTTCATCTGACCTTTATTAATAACCTGCGATATGCCAAGCATAGGTACTGAGGTTTCAAAAATTAATGCATGGCATTCTTTGAAACAGTTGGCTATTTTTTGTTATCTACCCCTTGACCTTTGCATTTGGGTAGTTTGCTCTCACAACATGTTGCAGCCAGCCCATATAAAGAAAGGAGCAGGGTACAAGGTTTGAACACAGGTGTGCAAGCCAGTGAGCTCCAGGCCCACTACTAGTTCTCAAGGAGCTGGCCTTTGGGTCCTGACTGTACTCTGGCATACATCACCCACTGTTGGCACGGAGGTTTTCACAATAGGTTAGACTCTTCTTTTTGGTATATTGGACATTAATTTACCACCCAGTTTTTGGCTTTGCTCACTGCCCTAGTTATTGTATCACCTGTTACCAAAGCTTAAAATTAGTGGGAGAGAAATCCTCACCTGAGTATGGCCACACACACTACCCTCCTATAGGAGAACGTTCTGCGTGGTGTGGGCACAGCTCCCACTCGGAGATGCACAGGACCCAGGCCCACAGATAGGTTCTCCCATGGGGAAGATGCAGGCCTGCATTGTTCCTGGGCCACTTTGAGACTTCCTTTTTGCTAAAACTCCCTTACCCCGAATTGAGGCAGCAAGGGCTTACTGTAGCTTCCTAAAGTCTGTGCTAAACCTTCCAAGGACCAGTGTAACCAGTTTAACCACTTTTCCCTTTGCATTTGCAAATATTCTTCTGTGGTATGATTAGTGGCATCCTCTCCTTTGTTTTCTGTAAAAGGTAACCACCTAAAGTGAACCTGGGCATAGTAAATGAGGACCTTCATGTAATATGCCCAGAAGAGCAATAAAAGCTTGTCAAGGCAAGGGCCGAGGCTTTTTCTCCTCTTGAGAGATGAGCTGCACCATCCCTTTTCCTCCACAGGATTCAGTAGTCCATGTGAATCTGTCGTGTCTCATCCACAATGTCACGGACCCCACGAACCGGGGTCCACCTCACCCTCCTCAGTCACCACCGAACACAAACCCCGCACTTGCATTACATCAACCACCCAGCACCCACTCTGCCCAGGACTGAGTATTCTGACACTTCCTTGGAATATCTTTTCTTTTTGACGGACCCTTGATATACACTTCCCCCTTTTCTGTGTGCCTGTTTCCATCCTCGATTCTCCATTATTGTGCATTCCCTCCCAGTAATCTTATCCAATCTCCCAAGGGTCCAATTACCTCCCCGAATCCTTCATTTCCTCTTCCTCCCTTTTGAACTCTAATCTCAGTTGCCCTGCAGAACTGTCCATTGAACAGGCCAAACTCATGTGTCACAGGCATTTCAAGTTCAGGAAGGAAAGGTGTACTCTCCTTAATGTATTTGCTGTCTCTAAACATGATCATTTCCCCAGTCACTCAAATGAAAACATCTGAGTCATCCTGAATTCCTCCTTTTCTCAGACCATTCTCCCTACATAATCAGTTAGAAACTTTCTGCCAATCCTACTTTAAAAACGACATTGAAATCTATCCCTGACCCTGTATTCTGATAGCCACTGCCTGGGTTTCCTGCTCACTGTGGTACTGACTACTAACTGATCTCCCCACCTCCATTTTTTTCCATTCTAATCTACTTCAACACACTCACTGCTATCTGGATATCATTCTAACACATGCACCTGATGACATCACTCTTTTTCTTAAAAACTCCCCATTTACTATACTATAAAGAATAATATTTGATATAAATATATTATTATGTCAAATATACATAAATGTGTATATATATATTTGTTCAAAACTGAAAGATCATATCACTTAGCAGGCATTCAATATGGCATCAACATACTTTCTAACTTTATCTCAAAACACACAGCCCCAACACATCTTATATTGCTATCGTCAGCCTGGGACATTTGACAATCCCTGAACGTGCTTTAGGCTGCTCACCAGCTCAGTAAAGGCAGCCCACAAACAAGATGGGCTCGCCAGACTGATACCAGAGCAAATGCATTCTTCTTCATATCTACAACTGGACCCACAGCCCCTCTACCATCCTGACATTTCCCTAGAATCCTCAGAAGGAGACACATGCGGTTTGCCCTGATCCTTTGGCATTCTTTGGCCTGCTGGCAACCTCGGAGTTATCAACAGAGACACCCAGTTCAGACGCTGATCCGATTGGGAAGTTTCAAATTTCAATAGTTCCCAAACACGAGTCTACATAGAAATGACTGCAAAACTTCCTAAAATACAAATTTCCATGACACATTCCTAGAAATTATAATGTAGAGATCTGAAACAGGGCCCAATAGTTAGTATTTCAAACTAGATCCCCCCCAATCATCTTGAGGCTGAGCCAAGTGTAGAAATCAGTGGTTTAAATTAGATGGCTGGCGGATAGAGCCAAGATGAGTAACAGGACCAGCTTAATTAGCTGGCTTTCTCATTGGAACCGAGCAAGTCAGAGCAACAACAAAAGTTGGCTGGAGCAGGAGTGGCAGTGATGAGAGGAGGAGGAAGAAAACTGAAGCCATCACAATTCTTTTCAAATCCTAGACATGATAATAGTTTATTTTGAGGCTGATTAGTAAAACAGAGCCTGTCCCATCTGGCTTGATGATATAGAAACGTTGTTGAGGAGACATTTATACAAGTGCTACAGACTTGTTAAAGGACAGTGACTATGGCTCTTAAATTTGAGAGTATGCACACCAAGCTTCTGTGTGCTCCGTCGTACACAAACGTGAGAGTCACCAATGTGGGCGCCTGACATTTCCAAAGGGTCATATTTACATTCCTCAAAAATTGAGCTGGCGTTGTTTAAAACCAGTGCAAATCTCACTTTCTATTTCAGTTTTCCTGCTTTTAAGTTTGCCAAACCTCACTGTTTACTCCAACTTGGCAGCTGGTTAAATGGACAATAGAACCTGGCACTACGGTGGCTCTCAGTGATAGCACCAGGGCTACTGTGTCCAGGCTGTCAGGAGAGGCCACACTGCTGCCTGGGCGACCTGTGGCCACCAGGGACACATATTTCACATTCTTTCATGGGCTGATTTGGTAAGCACCCTCCCTCAAGATTGCTTTGGATGCCACTGAGACAGTTCAGCTTCAGTGATTTTTAACATGTATCAGTAGACTTTTCTGTAACTGACATAATGTGTATGATCCTCTCATTTATGGTTGGTGGGCTTAAGTTTCTTTATTGGTAAAATAATAATAATAAACCATAACCCGTGCCCCTTGATAGGAATGGTCAGAGAAAAAAATGCTGTGTGAGTAAGTGAGTTATCGAGCTCCACTGGGAAGTGGCTCATGTGGCCTTAAAGTAAGAAGTGCAAGCCCTGTAAGTTATAGCAGCTCAAGCAGGAGGAAAAATAGAATAAGAGGAGGCCAGTATGAACAAAGCACACTGGCCACGTAGAAACTAGTGAAGTGACAAAACAGCAAAAACAAAGTAAAAGGCAGGATCAGACGATGTGAAGCCCAGAATTTACCCTGGTTCACAGCTGGAGACTGAAAACAGGAATATTGCAAAAGAATGGAGAACGAGATGGGAAAAGGGTAAGGGGGAAAAAATTGGGAGAGTGAAGTGGGAAAGAAAATAAGCAACTGATTTTGTTTTCTTTTGGCCATTGGCAATAGGATAAAAACAAGGCAAGAGAGAAGAAAAATTCTTCTGCTTCTGGGAATAAGTTTTATCAAGTCAAAAATGAATTTTCTTCAACCCAAATATCTTAGCTTCACCATCCTAGGGCTATGGCATTAAATATGCAATTATGATATTTGAACCCTCAGTCTATTAACCTTTGCAAAGTCCTGTCTTCTACCAGGTTTTCTTTCCAAAATGTTTCTGGAAAATGTGACAATGGACCACCAGGCTGGCCTAAATGCTGCTTAACACACCTGCCTCAGTTCACTGACTGGCTCAGTTCACTGCTCCCCTCAAACCCCTTCCTCTACAGAGGGGCTTGTCTCAGGCAGCTACTGCTGGGTCAGGACCCCTGCACCCTCAGTGTCTTCTTTCCCAGCTTTCCCCCTACATCCCATAGTGGAACAGAAAAAAATCAGCAATTTTTAAGAAAATGTTACAGCTGGTTTGCAGATAATGAAAGAAACACAACAGGAAGAGTAACTCACATCTACCACTCACTGGCTGTGTGGATGCTCTGAGGACACAGGCCTCTCTGTGCCCACCACTTAAGGTTCTGTAAGAGTTAACAGCCCTGGCTTACCCCTCATCTGCTTCCTCACAGCAGAAGCCAACATGCC
>PVKM010022554.1:0-21749 GCA_004027735.1 Carollia perspicillata
CTCCTTCCTTCATTTCAAATGCACAAAAGAAACGGAAACATCATCACTCTCCAGAGCATTTGAGATCATGATTCCTGGCAATTGTTGTCAGTTTGGCTCAAATAAATTCTTGCAAACTTTTTCTACAGGTTTGGATATATCTTACATCAACAGAATTAAAGGAAATAAAGCAAATATAGCTGGCATAATGGAAGACTTATGCAATTAATAGTTTCACACTCTGCCAAGTCACATATCACATATTCAAGAAACACATTTTTTCCCAAGAAATGGAAACTTTTATAAAACAAACATGCAGAAACACTTATGTGTTGTTAGTTAGATACCTGGAATTCTCTCATCTTCAGAATTTTTATCTGGGTCCCTTTGCATTCACATTCTCAACTTACTCAAGCACTGATGTCATCGATGCACTTGACTTTTTGTAAGGCCTGTTCTATTTATTTTATTTTATTTTTTACTCTGTGTGTCTCATTTACCTCTAGCTCTGAATTTTCTTTCTTCCTTTATTTTTTTAAAAATTAAGTTCTTGTTTGGGAAACTGACCTTTCAAAATAAGCACTCTGCTCTGTAAATCTTGTTCTTGCCTTTCACCTCAGTAGCAGATGCATCCTCCCTAGATTTAACACTTTTATTAACTGGCACTTGAACACATCCATGACCATGACCATGACCATGACTGCCATCCTAGACCCTTTGCCCTGAGCACCAGTGTCCTGGGATTTCTGCCACTGGGCTTTGCTAGGGCCATCCTTTGGCATTCAAAGCTGAGACTCAAGCTCCTCCTCTGCCCCCACCATAATACAGTTAGCAAATCTCATTTCTGGAATAAATGTGCAACATGGGCTTTAAAACATAATTCTGTAGCACTCTTTATACCTATGCAGAAGAAAAGAAAACATTGCTTTTAAAATCTTTTTTTTTCTCTCTGACGATAAAACTCAATTGAAAACTTATACATCAGTATTAATGTTCACAATGATAATATTTGGGGACTCCTCTCAGAGATTTAGTTCCTTTCACAGAATAAGTCAACAATATTAAGAGCCTCCACAAATAACATACAGTATATCATAGGCCTTCCCAGTTTGTGAGCAAGCAGGTCATGGCAACCTTTATCTCAAAACAGCGATGCTCTCCAAGCTCCACTGCACAGCTCCAGGGAGCCCAGTGTGTCACAACGAACCCCTCCTACATATTTCCAAGAATCCAAGAGGCAATTTCATTGTCTGTCAATCTGGCCAGTTTATGGCTCAGTTTTGCTGCTGCTCCACAGGAACTAGACAGCTCGAGCCAGACCAGCCCACCTAGAGGTTGCCAGCAGAAGGCAGTTTCCCTCCTGACACTCTTGCTGCCACCACAATGTTTGAGACAGTGGGAATCCCACTTCATCATAAATAGAGGAAGGGAGGAGGTCTCCTAATGAGGCTCTTCGAGACTCAGAAACACACAGTGGTGAGTTCTCTGAGTTTCACCTTCTCCACCATGGCCAGCTGAGATGGGCTGGCCATGGGCTTAGTCTGGGCTTCAAGAAGCACTCCTGCTGCAGATTTTACCACGACCACTCTATCTGGCCACCACAATCAGAGTGCTCACTGCCATTGTCACAACAGCTGCTTTAGATATACGAGAGATCCTCTGAAATCACAACGAGGGATGCCACCTCCACCAGGAGTTCGTGCATGCACCCTGCTCTGGTTTCTGCCTGCCTTCCACTGCACTCCTCAGCAAAGAGTTGTTTATTAAATTTTGTTTAATATTTATCATTACTACCCAGGCAACTGTAGTCCAATGGAGGGCTTGCTGTTATTACTGCGAGAGGATCCGTGTACATTTGGAATCTTCCTTTCCGTTACCCCATCATGCACATTCGGTGTGTCACGCCGTATTCCAGCTGATTGTGGGAGAACTCCGTTAGGGCTCACAGTTTTGTACAGACCTAAGATCTGCTACCAAAACAATTTCACATAAATTCCTCTCAATCTCTCTTTTTACTTTTACAGTTCTCTGTTATTTCTGTTCAGTATGTTGTTTTTTGTCTCATTAATTTTTACAGTGGGCTACACTCTTCTATTAAGAGTGATCCAAGTTTTTTTTCTATCCTGATTCTTGATACAGAATCATGTATCAAGACAGTGCAGAAAAAAAGTACAGTACAGAAGCAGAAAAAAAGACGTGCATACAAAGGAATAGAATGACTTCATAGAACCATAAACGTTGTATGTTTTACACAATCTATATCCAATGCTGTAAAATAACTAGCTGTATTTCATAAAAAAATCCTTTTGAAACATGAATGGTAAAAATAAATATATGTGTGTTTTTTGGTACGAGGAATGCCATCTTAATTTTCCCAATTGCAACTTTCTCTTTTAATAAGTCAAATATTTTAGGTTAAATCTATTATTTCACCCAGCCTCAAGTTTCTATAACTTCATCTTTTTGCTTCTTTCCTACCAATTTTCCTGCCAAATTTTAATGTCATGCTTCCTTTTCTCTTTCTTTTCTTTAGCTCATTTTTCCTATTAAACTAGTTTATAAAGAACAAACAAAAACCACGTTATCAAATAACTGGATTTTCTGGAATTTTTACAAGTCCCATTACGCTGTCTGTTTCTGATGTGCACCACTCAGTTCCCCCTTCAAGAGGACCCACGGTTTCAGGCAACCTGGGGGCCTCCCACTGGGGCCCCCTCAGCTCCTCCTTTGCTCAAGCTGAGGGTCTGCTTCCTCCAGGCTGCTGCCAGACAATACCGAGCAGGTCAGGGGTCTTAACGATGGACAATTTCTGCCCAATATGCCACTCCTTTAATGAGAGACTGATCTCAGGATCTCTCCACTAGCATTCTCAGAGCAATTCTACAACATGAGTCTTCCTACCTCACCCTCCTTCCTTCTCTTTCTGCCTTTATGGGCATCAGACCTGCGTCATGGAGTGGGGGCTTCCTCTTTTACCTAAAATAATTCTCATTTTTCTCTAATCAGATCTTGATGTCTTCTTCTCAGATGATGTGAACAGGCAGCATAGCTCTGAGAATGTTTCAAGAGAAGGAGCAAAAAGATAAATTAGAGACTGGCTCACCCGCTGCCTAGCTGTCATGGAGAATCCAATCCTAAGAAAAATATAAAACAAAAGTAGTGACTCAGTTGCTTAGTGTTTCACTGGTAGTGACTTAGGGAAATGCCTTGGTATATAGAAGGGAATGCCCTTGCTGCTGCGATGATCCAGGCATTTGAATGATGGGGGTAGGAGAGTGAACATTGAGTGGGGCAATGTTGTAAGCACAATGGATTTAGAATGTTAGCCCTAAATAGTATTGATGTGCTGTACTGATGAACAAAAAACAAGTTAATTTGAACATGCATAGTACAGACCATAAAAGTTAGATTGCTTCATTTTGAATCTCCTATCACAAAAGCAGAGGCACAAAGCCTAAAGAGCCTCTTAGGATTCCAAAGGCAACACATTCCACACTTGGAATTACTACTTTGGCCCGCATACTAGAAGACTCAGAAAGCTGTCAGGCTTCAGTGGGATTCTGAACAGGAAAAGGCTTTATAGCTTGTCCTGGCTGCAGTACAAGCAGCTCTTGGCTTGGATCATTGTATCTGGCAGACTCTATGAAGCTGGAGATTTCAGTGGTGAGAAGATACAAGTGTAGTGTTTACGAGATCCAGCGAGTGAATCATACTGCAGTTCTTTGAGCCTTGAGTGCAAAGCCATTTGATCTACACTAGGAAATTATACACCTCTCAAGATACAGCTCCTGGGGTGCTGGTGAGCCCTGGTAGAAAGAAAAGGCTGCCTACGGGGCAACAATCAAACATACATCCTGAAATACCCATTATGAGATGTGTACATCAGATGGACCTAGTCATAAAGTCAGATAGGGCCAATGACAGTCAATTACTAGTTTATTACTAGTTTAGTTCTAAACAGGATATCAAGGATCACCCAAGAAGCATGAGCGGGCATGAGTAAGCAGATGAGCAGGCAGATCAGAGGTCCGTATCACCTATCCTGGCTATATTTACACTATCATCCACCTGGTATGTACAATGATGTGGGTGGTGTTTATGACCAGCTGAAGGAAGAGGGAAAAGTCCCATCTGGTTTATGGATGGGCCATCTCCATGTGGGGATGCAAGCAAAAATGGATTATGGCTGCACTACAGCTATGTCCAGGGAGCAAGTTGAAAGACAGAGGACAGTGAAAATCTTCCGACAGGCACACTTGCAAGTGGTACACCTGTCACACTTCTGGTGGAAGCAGGAGTAGGCCTAGTCGAGACCAGATTCTTGTGCAGTGGCCAATGACCTAGTCAGTTGTTCTGGGTGCTGAAAGGAGAACGTTGTAAGACTGAATGAGGAAGTCATGCAGAGAAAGAAATTGGTGTATATATCCACAGAGAGAGACACACAAAGTGGGAAGATTTTTGTATCCCACATTAACACCTACCAGAATGCAACCCTCCTGGAACAAGTACTGAAAATACAAGGAAAAAAGTAACTTAGTAAATGTTGGCCAGATTTTCTCAATGGCCAACTCCATAACCAGTTCAATAGGCACATGAGCGGAGTGGACATGGTGACAGAAATGAAATCTACCCATGGCCCAACACTATGTTCTCCTATTTACCCAAGCCAATTACACCACTGTCACCTTAGAATTTCCCATCTGCCAGTAACAAGAGACCACTCAGTGACAAGTTGACTGCATGGACCCCTTCTGTCTTGGAAGAGCCAGAGAGCTGTCCTCACTGGATATGCGTTTTATATTCTTGCCTGCAGAGCCTCATCCAGCCCACTAACTGGGAGCTAATGGAAGGTCACATTTATGAGTGTAGACCCCACAGATGAGTGGCTTTCTGTACAGTTTCTTAGCTCTTTCTTGCCAGCTTTAAAATTCAACAAATGCTGACAAAATGTAAACAGAGACATTATAGACTTCACTTCCCTGTGCCTGCCCTCTCTGTAGGATCTTGCCCCTCAAATCTCTTCTACCTTGATGCCTTGAACTCAAATGTTGGTCCCTCTAGCCATTTGGTATTTCCATTTGCTCTGCTGGCTTATCCACTCCTTGCCTGTAGCCCTCTGCCTGTGTTTTTTTTTTTTTTTTTTTTTCTCACGTGGAAGCAAGCACTGGCAAATGCCCTAAGAAGAAAAGGAATTTGAAAAATGATGACTAATTTTTCCATGGTTTCCTCCTCCCTGGAATCTTCGCTTCTCCAGCCCTTCCAAACTCCTTCAAACAGAATATTGTGATACTTTTCCCAGATTTTCTGTGTTTTTCCCCCTTGAGGAGGGGCATTACACAGCCACAAGATACTTCCTTCTAACTGAAAGTAGGAGTGCCCTATATTTGTTTAAATCAAACCCTAAGATACATGGATCAGTAAAGCATGGGTGCCTACTGCAAGTTTGATGCTTAATTGTATAACACTCTGCTGCTTTCTCCCTCCAGGACAGAGTGGTATTTGACGAGAATTGAGCAAACCACAAGTTGAGGTCATTCAATGAAAATCATTGCAGCAAAATGCAGAACTGGTAACAGGCGTACCTTTCTTTTGTAAGGTGGAGAGCATGGCAGTTATGAAAAAGGAGATGTGCAAAGAGGAGATACATGATCAGTCATCTCACCTGTTGGAAGGAATATATATGAAGATTGAAAACCTGGAAACCGATTTTCGTAAAACTATCTACACTCTTCTACCATTTCGAAAGTCTTCCTGACCCGCCCCAACCAGAGTACTCATATCCCCGTCTGATGAGCGTAACTGTAAAGATGCTTGACCACTCGTTAATGCTCACACTCTTCGGGGTAGTTTTTATAATCAATCTAATTGTTTTGGAAAATACCTTGAACACCACATCATTTCATTCGGTAATGCCTGTCACTTACTGTTTAAAGTTAACACATTGTATTTCCCGTCACCTTAAAAACATTCTCCATGTTTAGGACAAGCTGGAAGGCATTTACAGTTATCTCCATGAGAAGCCCATCAGACAATGGCAGCACCGGCAGGCATTATTTTCATTGTCTTTTTCAACTTGAATCTTCCCTTAGTGTCGTCAATACGCCAGGTATGTTCAGATCTGTTTATAGAATACCAGGACAAGGTATGGTTATTATGCCTACCATCACTCCAAGTTTGATAAATGATTAGTTGTATTTCATGTAACAACACAAAACAAGAGGATAGGTAGGCATAATTAAAATAACGTTTTGAATCTCACTATATATTCTCAGCAGCAGATGTTCAAATGCACAACAAACAGCTGCATTATATTTTTCTTTAAAAAATTTGAAAGAGACACATTTCTATTATTAGTGCTTTGGGGGGAGTTAAATGTTTTTATTGTTGTTCAAGTACAGTTGTCCCCATTTTCCCCTCACCACTCCCCCCACATCCCAGCCATCCCCACTTCCCATCCTTGATCCTACCCTCCTTTGGTTCTGTCTATTAGTGTTCAAAATATAACAGCTCCTCCTGGAGAGGCATTCAGTTTACCGCACAATAGGAAGACGGTAATCTAGATCAATGGACTACTTGGAATACAGTATTGTTTCTAAAGTCCCCGTAGATCTTTGAGATCTGACACTGGGCTAGAAGGGTAATGGACAACAGAAGAGACAGAAAACTGGAAAGGGCCAAGAGCAGCCAAGTCCTGGTGTGTGAGGCTATGGCTAGGAGCCGTCTTACCTCTAGTAAAGCTTTCTATGCAGCAGAGAATAGTAATAGCTCTTTTTGCAGGCCCATTGGAATAAAGTGGGATTTTCAAGAAAGTCCTTCTCACTCCTGCTTTAACAAGGAAATTTTATAGAAATCCAAGACGTAGAAGTTCAAATAGCTCATTCAAACAGGTTTCAGGTGTGCTGAGCCTTATTTCAATGTTGCTGACTAGTTTCAGTATGACTTGAATACCAGTGATTCATTTCTAGATCTTTGACTTTTTCTCTTTTCCTTTTTTCTTTCTTTCTTGCTTGCTTTTTTTTTTCTCTTCCTTTCTTTTTTCTCAGGAAGCCAACTCAGTGAAGAAGCCTGCCTTATTGCATTGCTGGCTCTCTTTACCCCTTCCTTTCTACCTGACATGTATATTTCTAATTGAAATGCATAGTAACGTTTGCCTGTTCAGGAAAAGACATGGAGAACAATAGTTTATACATCATCTTATTTCAGTTTGGCTGCTTAAAATCAAAATTAAATCCTCTTGAAGTGTGAATAAAGAAAAAAGAATAAGGTCGCATTTGTCAAGCAACATACTTTGTTGACTTATTTATAGCAAGGAATAGATTATTATGTGTAAAATAAATGCTTTCTATAATAGCACAATTTGTTTTATATCCCAGATGGATGGGTAAAAGAGCAATGAATTTTTAATAGAATACTAATAAAACCACACTGGGCATGCTATAATAATAAGAAAATGCATATACCTCTTTATTATTTATAATGTAAAAATTGAGAAGTTGGAACAATTTTATTAAAACTCATTGTCAGACTCAGGCTTTTGGAATGCTCAGTGTTGTTCACAGTTTAAGGGGACTGCTGCTAACATTACACAGCTTTCCTCTGTTAGCCTGGCTTCTCTGCTACACAGTTCATCATCTCCACTCCCTAGATGAACGCTTTCTTAACACGTCTGTTCCCATCAATGGCACTCAGCCTTTCGGTGATTGGGTCTCCACTCTTGGTATCATTTTTAACTCCATTTCCTCCTTTGTCACCCACATGCAATGAAAAGCATAAGTGCTGTGTATTGTGCTTATATGATTTCCTTACAGGTGTCCCTTATTTTTCCATTGTCACTGCTGTCTGCCCAGTTTAGACTTTCATTAGCTTTCACCTAATGAACTATGGTCCCTGAGCACAACTGGGGATGCTATCTGCTTTGTAAATAAATTTTTATTAGAAATCAGCCATGCTCACTTGTTTCATATTATCTATGGCTGCTTTCACTCTTCATCAGTAGAATTGAGTTGTTGTGATAGAGACCATATGGCCCTCTAAGCTGAAAACGTTTTTACTATCTGGCCCTTTGCAGAAATTTGTCATCTCCAGACCTAAAATACTGTTGTGTGCACTCCAACTGGTCTCCTCACACCAGACTCTCCTACAGTTCATCCTGTTACTTGAGTCTTTTTAAAACATCCACATTCACGACTGACTCATACTCACATCACTCAAATCTTTACTGCTACTTATATCAAAGCATATAATTCTGAGTCTATTAAAAGCCATACATGTTCACCACATACTTTGGTATAGACTTTGTCTCCTGGGGATCTATGCCCTTGTACATCCTACTTTCACCTGGAATAGCCACCATTCTCCTACAGAAATACTGTAGGTTGTCACAAGCCCATCTAAAATAATAACTACTCTGGGAATCTTCCCAGCCATTCATCCAGCCATATGGGAACTTGTATACTTTCCTCAGAGGATTTTCCTTAATCCTCTTTTGCTATAGTCATTTGTCTTCCACTCTCACTACATTTCAAGCTCATTGAGGAATGAAACTTTGCCCTACTTCTCATTTATCTGCTATTGATCCTGGTTTCGTTCCTCACATTTGTTCATTTATGTAACAGGCAACTGTTTTGCGACTTGCTATATTCCAAGCACAATACTAATAAAGGAGGATACAAAGAAAAAAAAGATAGCCTCTGTCCTCAAGAACTTTCCTATTCACAATTAGATTGTAAAACTAAACAGTACAGTGTGATGAGTTTAAGGTAAGGTCATGACCAAAAAGAAGGCAAGACTTCTATGTAAGTCTGATTAAAATATAAGGGATGGAGTCTTCTTGAGGCTGGCAACTGAGTGTTCTTGAACAGAGACTAGCCAAGTGCAAAATGATAGAGGAGTATCTTGAGGAAAGAGAAACATGGTGCAGAATAGCATGGGGGAAGTTTGGGGAAGTGTGAAGAGTCCCGCAGATCTATGGTTGAGCATGTGCTGTGAAGTTTTATAAGATGTGACACGCTTGTTGTGTGCATCCCAACTGGTCTCCTCACAGCAGACTTCCCTAGAGTTCATCCTGTCAGTTGAATCTTTTCCAAACATGCACATTTGTGACCGACTCATAAACGTTTTTGGTCGTATAGTAAAGGCATGACCAAAAGAAAGACACGACTTAAAGTAAAAGGGAAGGAGGAAACAAGGCTTAAAGTAGAACTTGGAATGTCTTAGTGGGGAGTTTAAACTTCATGCTGTATGCAGCGATGCAAAAGAAAGTTCCAAAGATCGTTGGTGTGGAAGGATGTTGGTAATTGAGAGAGGAAAAGAGGCTATCATCAATTAAACTTGGGAAATGCCTGATTAGGCAAAAGTAATTAAAAACTTTTCTGTGGAATTTGCACCATTAACCAACCACCACGTGGGGGACAGATTGTGTAGTACTTGCCAAACTTATGTTGACTGTGAAATATTTTCTTCTCAAAACATCTGCAAAGACTCATGTATTTTAGGAAATTTAGAGAACATTGCTCTGTGTAACAGAACATTTAGTTATTTCCCCTCAGACACAAGGGGAGATGCACTGGCACAGGAAGATGAGAGATGGGAAAATGAGGTCGGACACTGTTGCAGTAACTCAGGTAAAATTAAGAAGAGTCTGTATTAAGTCAATGACCAAGAAAGGGGAACAAATTCAAAAGATATTTAGGTGTTAATAGAGATAGGGTTTGTTAACTAGATGTGAGGAAATTTTTTAAACCTATTGATTACATCAACCCTTATATGAAACCCAGAGACAGTGGTGTTTCTTGTAGGATCTGTAGAAGTTCTGTAAGAACACACGTGTTCTGCTCCTGTATTCTCCTCCTGCTCACCTGTCACCACACTGCCCCAGATTCCTTTCCCTGTGGCAACTCTGGCCTTCTTTTAGCTGCTCTGAATTTCTGTGCTTCCTCTGACCTGACAGCCGTGGCCCTTGCAGGTCCCTAGCTGGAACCCTTGCCTTTCCATCTCAAATTTCCCTTCCTCTAGAAAGCCTTTCCTTGTCTCCCCAGTGAGGTCAAGGGTTTGATTATATGCCTTCTTGCAATCCAGCCTCTCATTCTAAGTTTTTCATATAGATGGATTTTCAGTGATTATTTGTTTAATAGCTATCATCAGCTACAGCAAAATTTCCAGGAAGGCAGATAATGTTATCACTGAATCCTCAGTGCACAGAAGAGTAGCTGGCACATTAAAGAGCTCTAATACTAAATTAATACAAAAATTGATTGATTGATTGATTGATGAGAGAGGGAGAAATCAAAGATATCTCTAGGATTTATGACTCAGCAATGAGCACACGGTTATGTTATGGAGTAGGAAACACAAAAGCATGAGGGAACACGGGAGACATGACTACATTTGGCTTTTGATATGCCTAAGCAGTATGAGTTGGAAGATGAGGATAAAAGTCAGAGTTCACAACAGGCACTCCGAATCCCACATTGTAGTGAAGGAAATAACCCAAGAGGAATGTATTTATTCTAATGAAGTGAGAAACCTGAGAACGGCACCCTGAGAAGTAACTGTAATGGAGTGGCCGTGGAAGCATGGTCTGTGGAAGAGATTAGATGGTACCAACAGAACAGGGGGAAGAGTACACAGAATCCAGTGGAGAACCAGTTTCAGATAAAAAGAAGCTTCACTGATGGATGCTGAAGTGTTCCAAGTCTAACCCAACTCACTCGTGAATTATATATTTCAAAGACAGATGGAGATAAACAAGGTTGTATCCATGGGTAGTACATACTAGTTGTAATTAAGATCTAGAACTTTCCTTCTAGAAAAGAGAAGATAATCAATTATCTTAATCACTGGGCTTCATTAAATGTGAGGATGGGTGGTCATGTAGATTTGGGAGATAGCTGAGATACAATGAACTTGGACTAGAAAGATCACAGCTTGTTACATTTATGGTAGGTAATAATACCTATTCTCCAGAGATGTAAGTTTTAAATACAATATAAGTGAAGAGAGTTACTTTGCTGTTTGGTTTATATTAGGTGTTTTTATGGGAACTAGATCTATTTTCATATTCTGGAGTTAAGAAAGGTAAATATGCTGGCCTAACATTACCCTAACAGTAATATCCTAAAAAACATTTAATGTACTTAAAAGAAAATGCAGTAGAAGTACATTCCAAAAAACTATTCCATACCCTTGGCAAAAGTCTATGTGAAAATGTCAACAGAATTCAGGAAATCCATTTTATAAAATCCTCCATCCACAATAGTGTAAACAAGTGCTATGAACATAATTCAAGTTCAAATTAAGTTCTAGGTATTTCATTGCTTATAAACATCCTAAAATAGCATGAATAATTGTCATCATATGGCCCTATTCTAATCAGTCAATATTGTTTGTAAACAGCCCTGCAATATATAAGAAAGTAAGAGTCAGACTCAAGGATTTCCAACAATGCTACTCAGCACTGCAATTTTTCTATTGTAAAGTGTTTCGGAATCATCCATAACACAATCTGTGCAAATGAATTAATAATTTCTTGGGAGTTTTGAAAAATGACTCTGCTCCAAAGAAATTCCTTGTCAAATAGCATTTAGAGAGTCAATTCTTTCTTAAATGGCATTATCTGGCATCCCAAGACTAATCTGAAGAACTTAATCAAATGGTCATTACACACATGAAGTATGAGATAAATATATTATCAGAAAGTCTACCCTGTCTTATTCTCGAAACTATTGAACTTCGAACTATAATTTTATCTGCTCCCATATTTGACCCCTGCTCTAGTATTTTAGTTTTGTCTTGATTACATATAACATTATATTATTCTTTTCATACAAAGTGGTATATATTATCATAACTATTTTAAAACATGTTAAACTGGTTAAAGTCCTATATAAAGATCTGTCCAAAACTTAAAATTGTTTTCTTCACACTTCTTTTATTACAATAAATGAAATTATTGATATTTTCTTTGAAAAGTGAATGTTGAGTAGAAAAATAACATGCAGAAAATATTCAAACCTTCTTAAATTTAGTTCCCGTGTTATATAAAATCTAAGTAATTTCTACATCCATTTTTATTCTATTTCAATGCCCTGTTATATCTACTTATAAAAATATAAGTCTGACAGACTATAGTCATTGTAATAGGTATTTACATATCAAATATATCTCATTTTACTTTTCATTAAGACCTATGACTTTATTTAAGATAGATATAATCATTATAAAATCTATAAAAGAAAATAAGAAAAATATGGTCTTTAATAACAGAAATGTAGTTTATAAACAAGAGTTTACTTTTTAAAAACACTAAATCTGGGATATTTTCTCATGAAGTAATAGTGGCAATTTCTCTATGTAATCTGATTAACAGTATTAGACAAAAGGGATAATTTAGAAATTCATCCTATTGTTACTGTTTTATCGTTCAGAGTAACTAGAATAGTTTCAACTTTACAATGGTCGATATACAAAAATTTATGCAAGCATTTTAAGTACGTTTGCATAGTTTAAGATATTCATTTTATGGTTTTACTACTTAAATAAGCTAAGTGATAAACAAAGGAAATCTACTAAGAAGATCATAAAAGTTAAGAAAATGCAAGAATAGAATTATAAATGAATATAATTGTATTAAGGACATGGAGCTAAAATAATCTAAATTTCAGTGACTTTAAGAATCATATATCATTTAAACTTTCAGAAAATTAACCTGGAGAGACTGCAGTGGGAAGAGAGAAAATGTTCATGTTTAAAATTAAACTTTTTTGAGGATGAATACAGCTCGACCTAATGATGGCTTGCCAATTTTCACATGTGGCACACCTTTCATCCACACAGAAACCAAAAGGAAGACACGACACATACAAATATAATATGTGTTCAAATCACTTCACCCAGCATTCAAAGAATTGCAACATTAGAGAATCACACAGCAATTGCTAAATAACAGTATTGCAGTAGAATTGGGCTTTGTAATTTCCTGGTATTTCCAACACTGACGATAACTTAAAAATCATTAGAAAAAAGTCAGGTGCCTTGTCATCTCTAACTAAGACATGATATAAACCATTTGGAGACCTTCGACATGACAGATATCAATATGTGAGTTCTAAGCCCAACAAACAGGTTACTCAGGGCCCTACGGAGACTTATGTCACCATCAGACAAATCATTGTTGTAGTAAAAGCCATTAAGAACACATTCTCTCCAAAATAAAGTTTCCATTGCGGCACAATCAGCAGGGCTTAATTAGAAAACATGAATAATTGAATGCACTGCTGCTCTGTCTGAGCAACAAACTTTGGTGTTGTGTGGAAGCAAACTCTTGTTACACAAAAGGACACTCTGTCGTGAATCATTCTCAAATGTTTCCCCTTCTCTGACAGCAACCTTTCCAGGGATCGTTCGAATGAATACCCCCTGAGCAAATACTATCAATATAGATCTCAGTTAATACAGAAACAAAACAGAACAAAGCAAAAAATCCCTGCAATCTCTACATAAAGCCAAGTTTCAGGGGGGAAAATAATAAAAAAAAAAAAGGGAGGAAAAAAGGTATGGCTTGAAAAGACCTTAGAATAGTGAAGTCCTCATAGAATAAGTCATTCTGGCAAAAGCATTAAAGGCCAAGCTCACAGCCTATGTCCAAGCACAATATTCTCTGCTGACGCACAATTTAAATGTATGCAACTATTTTTCATTTCATAAAAACCCCTCTCTAATGGTATGCTAATAAGCAAAATGCCGAATGCTTGCCTTCAATCCCTGGTGTGTGGCTGTTCCTCTGTTCCTGTTTAGTATGTTTAGGGGCCCTTTGAAATTCACAAAAGAATTAGTCATAGTGATTAAGAATATATCCATTGGTAAGCAGTATATAACTAAAGAAAGTCTAAACACAAATATGCAAAAAATCCAAATACCAAAAAACAGTAACATAAACAAACAAAATAAACATTACAAGAGGTTAACTACGAGTTTACCCCACCAAGCACTGATTTCCCTGGGGCCGTGCTCGACACAGCTGTGTCTAAGTCTTCCTTTTGTTTTTCTTCTTATCTCCTACTCTGAGTCCTGTGGCATCTTCTTGGATCCCCTGTTTATTCTGGAGAACTAACCAAAGGAGCCTCATTGCTCCTGTGTTTATCAGTTTTCTAGTAAGGAATGCAACCCACTCCTTAAAAGCTACAACTACTGCTTCTGCTCTTGCTGACCTTACAAGGCCTTCCTTGTCCTCTCTAGAACCTTCCATTATATAACACTTCCCCTCTCTTAATAGACTTATCTTTCTATATTCTGTGCTATGCTTCCATACTTCTGGACCTGAAGGAGAAGACTTCAGGGCCCGCCTTAAAAGCCCTAGACTCTGAAGTCATGGGGCAGTTTCTAGTCATTGGGAACACAAACTGACCTAGACTACCACAGTGCTACTAATACATCCTGGTTACTTCTTCTACCTTTGTTTTCTGGGCTTTCTCAAGCCTTTCCACTGGATTTGCTCAGCCCTCCCAGAAAAGGCAACACAACGTTTCCATGTGAAATAACTTTCCAGGGGCTTCTGCTTGGGTGAGACCTCAGAGGTCTGCTCTGTTATCACCACAGCATAGTCTTCAGACTCCTGGACACCAGCAGAGGTGCTGAGTGGGCAATTGCCCAGAAAGGATCCTGAAACACCTTTTTCAGTCTTATCCACAGTATTTGAAGCACATACAATAAATTCCTTAACCTCAAACATTTTATGAATAAAATTTTTTAAAGGACCATCCAAAAATACCTCAATCTGAAGAGGGAGAGTAATATTCTAGTTCAGCATGCAGATTGTGACCAGGCTGCCTGAGGTTCCAAAGTCAAGGCTGCCCCTTCTTACCCAACAACCTTCATGAAGTCACTTTACCTCTTTGCACCTCAATTTTCTTATCTGGAAATTGGGACGACATTTCTCTTAAGGTTATCATAAAGGATAAATGTGCTTAATTGTATAAAGTGCTTAGGAAAATGCCTGTCACAAAATAAGTACTATATCAAGTGTTAGCTATTAATATTTATATAACTAGTATTGATGGTAGAAAGTTAGATGATAATTTTCTACCAACTCACTGAATAGCTTTATAAACATTTAAAGCTCTTCAAAGTATGTTTTATTGTTTTAAAAAGAATTTCTTGCCCATATACAAGGTTTTTCTCAACATTAAAAACAGGAACTACTCAGGAATTTCCTTGGATAGTTATACCATTCAAATTGAAGCAAGGTTGGTCTTAAAATATTTACAAGCAAGAGTACTTAGGTGCTTAGGACTGCCTTACTCTTAAATTACATACTGTCACCAGATGATCTCATGGATGTGACAGAGTAAATACTTTAAAAACTTTAACTATATACATATATTATAATGTAATTTCATTTTTAAATTTATTAATAGTTTTCTTCTCACATTACATTTTTCTGACATTATTATTGTAATTGCATCATTTATCTTGAAAACTACCTGCCATTATTTCTAGGAAGAAGAAAATGTTGAAGTTTATCATTTTGTTTTTTAATAATGAAATCCTATGCAGAGGGATGGATCTGAAATATCTTCTCATATCAATTCATTTCACATGTAATATTACAATACATAGCCTGAAGTATAAGCAAAAGCTAAAAATAAAAACACATCTCTTAGCTTGCAATAACCATGTTATGTTTCCTATAAAGAACAAATAAACTTACCAAGGTAGCAGTTTCAGAAAGCACCCCCTCAAAGAGAAATTGTTAGAAAAAAATACAATCTTAGATTTGGAAAAGAACTGGGATGCCAACTAGTCCAATTTTCCACCTAATATACCAAACACTTATAAACATTATTTTTTCTAATTGTCAATGACCATTACTCAAAATAGCTGGAATCAGGGAGCCCTCAGTTAATGTCTCCCCATCCCATTGCATTTCTAAAGCATCGAATTGAGTCAGAACTCACCTCCACAGTCCCATTTCTACCGTCTTGAATAAGAAGTATGCTCAGTATCTTCAGATACTACTTATGATGCGGTTTCTAGTTCCTGACTATGACAATTGTCCTTCTCTAATCATATTCTTCTTTACCAGATTTCCTCTGAAAATCTCAGGTGATTTCAAAATCCTGTTTCATTTTAGACATAAAATATATAAATTTTAATTAATGAAGCTTCTAGGCTGAATAATGTTTTCTTCCTATAGTGAAATTTTTTATTCTGTTTCTTCAGGAGTCTCCTTAGGAAATCATAGCAACAGAAACATAGACTTAATCTAAAAATAGAATACCTGTTTCGGTATATCTCCAAATCCAAAGCATGCCATAACCTCTGTTTCTATATTATCATCAAGCCCTATGTTTCTGCTTTTAAAGTCCAGCCCACCACTTATCCACATTCATACGTGGCTGAAATTAATTTCTCCAGCTTTTCTACTATTGAGAAAACCAGTTCTAAAAATAGCAGTATATTAAGCTTAATTGCAAGATCAGGAAATGGGAAATGGACCTGATTGAACATATTGCTCAGAGTTCCAAATGAAATTCTACATGAAGTGATTCTCTCCTATCCAACTCATAAGAAATTAAGCACATATCTCCTCAAGAATAATAATAAGAAAATTTCCCTTAACAACTCATTTCTGAACGGAGAGCTGTGTCTCTGCTGTCTTCACTCATTCTTAACGGAATCCCATGCGTACATTGTGTAATGAAGGGCATAGGGATTCAGGAGAAGGTGTCACAAAGAATGTCCACTCAGTATGCCAGGGCACTGCTTTCTCTCTGGAGCAGTATCATACAAGGGGCTTCACCTCCTAATGCAGAGGTTAGAGGTAAAAGGCGAAGAGTGATCACAACCAAGAGAAAAAGGAAAAAGAAGACATCTTTCTTTATAAAATTTGAAATGACTCATGGTCTGGCCAGGTGAATTTCCACCAAAAAAAATTACATGAAAACACCAAAAATCAATGTGTATGAAATTGATGAATTCCTGCAAATGGTGGCACTGGTGGGGCTTTAGCAGAGGGTATGTTCTGTCCGCATGAAGTTCGGGTGGGAGAATCATAAATTATGGAAAGAGAAATAGGCACTCTAATAATGTTGAAGTACAGTCTTTTCAGATTCATGAAAATGCCCATCAATTAAGTAATATATTAAGAACCAGAGAAAAAGCAAACATGTTATTCAAACCAGTTGTGATTCATTTCCCAGTTGTATTATACACCAATAGAAAAATGGTTCAAAGTTAATAATGAAAACAATCTTCTGATACATTTAAAACTTATTTTTAAAGGGGAAAATGTTTACTTTGCTGAGAGACATTTTACATCTTGAATTAATAATAAAACTTTGGCTTTTTATATAACATTTTGGCCAGCAATCCTGAGCTTTATCCTGTGTACTTACGTTTATCTGACAGAGCATTGCAGTAATTCTGCAACAATTTAGGCACTGCTAGTTAGTGTAGGAGGTTTTAAGTTAAACCAGTCCAGAGCTTGTGGAGGGTTTTTACATCATTTGCTGTAACATCCAAGTGAAATGGGCAAACTCCGATGTTACCCACTCCAAGATGGCGGTAAACTAGACTTAAGGCAACTATCACACACAACTTGAAAGCAATCCCAAGATGTAATCTAGGGGCCTTTATGAGACCTGGGAGAGCATTTAGTTCTACTTTATGCCTGGGCACCTAGAAAGAGATAACTAATTTAATTGCATATCTTGGAATTAGAGACCAGAGTTCTTGTTTATATTTTAGGAAGGCACAACTGACACAAAATATAAATGAATTATTTTAAATTTACACTGCATCTGATATTGCATTGGTATTTCTTTACTTGTCATTGTCTGTTTACTATGCCACTCTGGCTGACTGAGAACGATGACACTAAATTCGATGATTTTGAGGTGCAATGTGGCTTTTGGTGCTCATATTCAATGAAGAACAGGCTTTCAAGAGAATCACTCAGGGTTGCCCTCATGGTCTGCAAACACAGCCAGCAGCCAGCCTCACTGATAACCTGCACCCTCTGACACTGCGTGAATGTGCAGTTTGCAACTTTCATACTCGCCTGTGCATTAGGTCAGTAGAATTTGAATAAGCTAAATTTTCTGTCACTGTGCACACTTATCACAGTATTATTGACCATATCCCCCTTCAGCCTTTCACCCATCCCCCATCCCAATCTCCTCTGGTAGCTGCCCCTTTCGTCTCTTTTTCTATGAGTCTGTTTTTGTTTGCTTGTATCGTTTTTTTTTTAATTCCACATATTCCTGAAACCATACAGTATTTGTCTTTCTCTGCCTGACTTATTTCACTCAGCATAACATCCTCTGGGGCCATGCATGTTATTTCAAATGTGAAAATTTAATATACATAGCACATCTTTTTTATCTATTCATCTATTGATGAACACCTAGATTGCTTCCATATTTTAGCTTTTGTAAATACTGCTGCAGTGAATATAACAGTGTATATATCTTTTCAAATTAGTGTTTTTGTTTTCTTCAGATAAATATCCAGAAGTGAAATTTCTGGGTCATATACTAGCTCTATTTTTAGAGTTTTTGAGGAATTGCAATACATGAAAAGGAATTTCTCCAAAGGAGACATAGAGATGGCAAACAGACATATGAAAAGATGCTGAGCATCACTAATTAGCAGGGAAATGCAAATCAAAACCACACTGAGGTGCCTCTTCACATTAGTCAGAAGGGCCATCATCAAAAACTCAACAAATAACATGTTGACAAGAAAGTAGAAAAAAGTGAACCCTTGTACACTGTTGTTGGGACTGCAGATTGGTATAGTTACTATGGAAAACTGCATAAGCTGTTATTTAACTTCTTGAGTTAAAGACCACCGATGCATAACAAATACATATTGGTAAGAATTCCACTGATGACCCACTCTAGGGAATTTATCTAAATAAAATAATTCAACAAAGCAAAATTAAATTTACAAATATTAATCACAGTATTATTTATGACTGGAGATCATTATAAATATTCTAAATGTCCAATGACAGAAAATAATTAAAGATTTAGGTAAATATTTTTAACCAAAATTATTATGATGATGATAATTTGATGATAATTACAAAGATATTTATGGAGTGATGTGAACTGATCAAAGCACAATATGATTTTAATGCTACAAGGAGTAAATAAGCATGTGAAGTTGGTTAGAAGGACAAATGCACTTAGTCTTAAGAGGATTTTTATAAAACTAATTTTTTCTTTAAAAATCCTCTATGCTAATGTTGTTATTACACACACATATTTGTGTGTGTATATATATATATGATTTTGTATTGCATAAAATAAAGTCAGTCCAATCATCTGATTTGCAATAAGACAGAAATAATAGAATCCTAGCTTTATCAGAAAACTACCTATATTCTGCACATGTCTAATAAAAGTGATAGAATCACATATGTTTGACTTTACTCTCTTCTAGGTAAATATTGCACATATAGACTAGGAAATAAGTTCTAAGTTCATAAGTAGAGGGAAATGAGTCTAAAAATAAATAACCAATGACATTCTATTCAAAACTCAGCCAGAAGTGCTTGGGTAAAAAATAGCGATATTCTCACTGAGCCTGTAGGCTCCCTTCACTCTCTCTCATTACTCATTGTGTCACTTATTTGACACAACCATATTCTGTAGTTGCTATTTTTATCAACTGTATTTTATAGGTGAGGAAACCAATTCCTAAAGAAATCAAGTGACTTGCCTGATACAGCAGAGCAAGTGAATGGCCTAAATGAAGATAAAAGGTGCTCATCCAGCCCCAAGTCTTCGGCTTTAAGCCCCAGACTGCATCACCCAAAGAGAACATGACCCAATTTCTCATTTACTCCACAGGACGCCTGTTTATTCGGGGAGACAGGCAGCCACAGTGTTTACAAGTGTAAGTTTCCCTGTAAGGTTCAAGTTGTTCTTTATTGAGCATAGTCAAGATTTTTTATTTCTGCCAGTTTTAGAATCCTCTTGGTAAAAGGAAAATTATAGGAATGCCTGTTTTTGCAAAAGGTCGTTGTGATGTTTAAAGATATAAAATGCTATTGGATTTAGGGACATGGAATTCATTGTATTGGAAAATGATTTTTATTGTTCCTAAGGATTTCGGTTCTGGTTTTGTTTAAAGAGAAACTGAGGCATATTAAAGAGTTGAAGGGTTTATTTCCACAAACAGGGACACCCATGAGGCAACACTGAGCTGGGAGGGCTTCAGAACACCCTACTGACGGGAGAGAGGGGCGAGGGTGTCAGGGGGCAGATGAAGAACCAAAGCCAGGAGGTTAACTTGACCATAATGTGAAGTGTTGCATGATTTGGGAAAGCCTAGTTGGCTCTTGTGACTGGTGGTTCTTCTTATCCTCCAGGCATTTACAGGAATGAAAATAAAGAAGACACGCCTTTCCCTTGGGAAATAACAATTGAGTGCCACCATTGAATTTGGGAGTCATTTACAGGCGCATTTCTTTTTTAGAATGTGTGAGCCTTCCTAGAAATAATGAAAATGGAAGGTGTTTGTTAACAAAAAAAGCAAATCAATTTCTACTGAGAGTTCGGAATTTCCCTGTGGTTTGCAGTTAGACAGATAAGTTCTGAGGTTACCATTTTCAAGGATGACTAGATGCTTCTTGTAAAGATGACCCCGGAACTTTCCATATATGAAATACGACTGAGGTTTACTCCAGAATTTGAGGTCAAGGACAGTAAGCTGAGCAAAGCTGATCTGTCTCATTTATTTTCAAAATTGGCTCCCACATTATTTTATAACTCATCAATACGAAATGCAGTTGTATAAAGTTGAATGCATGCTGATAGCCATGTGTTCCTATCCGGGAATTCCAATCTCTAAAAGGTTTTATAACACTTCCACTTAATACTATTGTTTGATTCCAAGAAATATTATTTTCTGAAAAAAAAAAAACTCCATACCTCTTATCTACAGAGAATATCTCTTACTTCTCTATTCTATGAGTTACTAATTAATCAAAGTAGTAATTTTTTTATGTCTTAAATATCATTTCCTATGTTTGGACAATGTGTTCTTATCCTGTGTTCTTATCAAAATCAGGGTTTTCCTCTATTTTAATTCTTTAAGTAAAATTACCCCTAACATCATAAATAAATTCAAATTCTCTTTGGAAAGATCTCCTAATATCTGAACTGTACTTGTAACCTTGTGAGTATATTCTCATAGGCAATAATCTTGCTACAGGCCAGTCATGGTCCCTAGGATTTTGTGAGCAAACAAAGGGATGCTGAATTGAATGGTAATTGCTTTCCCATTTCAAACTAGTTTGACCTTGGAGACTCTATGCCATGTCACATGGTCAAGAAAAAACTGCTCAAGTAGAAAAGGAAAAACTAAAAGAGAAGATATGAACTTCATCAGTCAGACACTTTAGTGCCTTGAGGAACTAGACGGTCTCATTCTTCATGAACAGAATGCTATTTCTAAAGGGTTGCTCTTGCATTCTTTTGGTTTTATGATATATCTCCTCCAGAGTTTTTCAAGTCTTGCAGAAACTGCGGCTTTTGTTACTGCTATTGTTGTTCCAAACAAGTTGTCTGTCACATACAATGTGACCGACGTTAACTTAAATTTTAACACAGTCCTACAGGGCTGTTTTTTTTTTTTATTGAATTTATTGGTGTGACACTGGTTCGCAAACCCATACAAGTTTCAAGGTGCAACTTAACAAAACATCATGTGTGCACCGCATCCTGTTCCCATCCTCCCAGGCCAATTCTTTCTCTGTCCCC
>PVKM010022555.1:0-21750 GCA_004027735.1 Carollia perspicillata
ATTAACAAATGCTTTATGTGATTCTCAGATTTTAAAAAAGTCAAGGACAAATGCAGTTTTAGCCTTTTTTTCAAGTGCGTCATATCTTCAGAGGCACTAACAGTAACCTTATTATCATCACAGTGACTGTCGTTCTGTTTTGAGGGATTATCACTGCTGGCAGTCATTTGTATGTTTTACTCCCATCATTGGCAAATAAATGTAATTTTGTGCAGGGCCAAGACAATAATTGGGAGCTTAGAAGAAGCTTTAGAAATCCAGGGATCAAAAGAGCATGATACGGGACTCTAAAAAAAAAAAAAAAAAACAAAAAACCAAAACCCCAGGGGTCAGCCCTTGTGATGGGGAAGAACTAACCCTGGGCAGAGAGACTTGCTTGAATATTCAGCAGCTGAAATGACCCTCCTTGAATTTGCTCTTGGGGACATAAAGCCATCTGGGGCATCTCAGACAGCCCAGATCAAGAACCTAGGGTCCCAAATGTAAGATTTAAACCGATGAAGAATACTGAAACCAACCTATCTCTTTAATTTGGCAGCAAGCCTATACCTCTCTGGACTAATTTTGATTAGCTTCAACTGTTTTGGCTTTAACCAAATATAAATTAACATGAGAAACCATGAAATTTCAGAAAAGATAATACAGTCATGGTGAAGGCATCTACCCTTTGTCAGAATTTAGCCACAAAAGCTGTAAGAAATTGAAGGCATTTGGTGACATTTCGCAAGAAGAAATTCAGGTGTCCACATGGCATAGTTTGAGGTGCGCATTAGAGTCTATTTACACTCAGTCATTTTTATAATCAAAAACTTCCACAGAAGATGTCAGTTCTTTGCCTCTTTCTAGACAACTATCTTGGCTGCAAAATCCTTGAGCAGTGGTATTATACACTGTACCCACATAAGCCTGGTTTTCTCTGTAGCTGAAAACAAGATTTATCTGTCTTCAGTGTTAACACTGAATGAACACAAAAGTTAATCAAAAATTCTAAATACATTTGAATCTGTTGGGTGAGCAAAACAAAGTGACCCCCTCATAGACTTTTACATAAGACACATCATAACACATGATTTTTATGACCTTGGCAATACAAAGGGATACACTGGGAAGATCATGACTCATGCAGTCATATGAATATATATATTTGAATTTTTCTGACTGCTAAACTTATCTAGTGCAGTTACAATTCTTATTTCTTGCTGACGTTAATGCCAGTGCAATTAAAAACAGAAACATAAGTGCGTGATCACATACTACTTTTTTAGAAGAATCAATCAACAGAAGTTAGGTGAATAAATTAACACCTTATACTTCAACTCTAACTGGGTATACCCACTCCTCTTTGATTCCTTCAACTTGGCTCTATTTGGAAAGATATTACTCAGGGTGGTACTCAGGTCAAAACAGGTGAAGGTACAGTGAGCTCCCCGGCTTCTCCTAGCAACCAAACAATGCACCAACTACAACCAATCCTTAACTAATATTAAGCCAGCCAAATATAAACTGGTGACCTAAAAGCGAAAAGCTCTAATTATGCATTATAATTTCCTGAGTCATTCTGTCCTCACAACTTTATGCTTTAAATAAACCTAAACACTGGCTAAAAAAAAAAAAAAAAAACCGACAAGCAACTCAATAGGACTTAGTGTTTCCAAACCAGGAGCAGGAAGAGCTTTCAATGTTTGAGATAACGTTTGTTTTCAGTAGTTTGGAAAACAAACATTTCCTATGCAGTTGTTCCCAGGAGACAGAGAGTATGTGCATGGAGAGCCTGAAAGAGTGTCTGTGTTTTTGTGGGTCAGGGAGGAGAGGGGGAAAGAGAAAGAAGCGGGGAAGGAGGGAGGGAGGGAGGGATTTTGTTCAGCAGTAACTTGGTGTTTCTGTAAACTGCTTATTTGGGGCCGGAGTTAGAATTTATCTCAGCAAGCTATGTGCAAGTCATCCATGAAAGTGCTGCAATTTATCTCTAAATCAACAGGAAATGCTTACCTGATGGCATATCACATTTCTATGAATTCAGTGCTACAGAACGGTATATATATTCCACATGGTTACATAAAATAATAGGAGTCTTGAATCTCTAACTTAGATAAATTTGATGTCTTTTTATCTATCTGATATCTATTTGACAAATTCTCATGACGCAACCTTGAGTCAGGTGTATGATTATTCCCACTTGACAGATGAGGAAGGACACTTGGAGATGCTGGGAAAAAGTGCCCAGCAAGATCTGTGCCACGAAAGCCCAAATATCTTGGGTAGAAACTAGTACTAATGGGATTCCACCAAGCAACACACACACACGTGATGTTTATTCTTTCATTTTCTCTTTGTAAGGACTACTATATGTATGAAATACAAAGAATTACAACCTACATGTTTAGGAATTTATAAAAATAATTCTTAAAATATTTGGAGAGTACTACTCCTTTCTTTGTCGCATAAGTAAATGTACAGGTGAAAATTATTTCAAACCAAATAGCACACATATTTTAAGATGCCTGAGATACTTTTATTTTATCCAACACTTGAATTTGGTAGAACCTCGGTTTGTTCTAAACAGTAGAAATTTTCTCTGTGCACATTTGACATTGCTAGCTGGCCAAAGAGAAGTTACCTCAGCTGAGGGGAAAAATTTCATTCTTTTATTTTTACAGGGTTCTCTTAATCCCCAATAGAAAATTTTCCCCATTTGTTTCTATTTGTCGTTAATATAAATGTTGTATTTTTTAATTTAACATGACCAGTATTATTCCCTTTTTTCCGAAAGCCCACTTTTGCTCTTTGAACATGGCACTTGCAGCTCTACATTCCTGTTTAAAATATTTCTTCCCTTAACTCTCCACCTTTTTTTTTTCCTTCCAGAAGTGACTAATCTTCCTGTTATTCTACTCTGTCAGTTTTTCCCCTGGTATTCTTTTCATGCTGCCTAACAATTACTTTTTACCTGCTTCTCTTAGAATTTTATGACTGTATCCTTGATGCTAGCTTTCTGTTTCAACAAATTAAAATCATCAATATCTACGTGTTAGCAAATTTTTTGACAACTTTTGTGCTATACAGATCAAGGTATTTTCCTCAAGTCAAAAATGCAAGTATTCTTTCAACTGACATAATATAAATGTCCATTTACTGATCTTCAAAGGTAAATTCAGTCTCTTCCTCAGAGTTACCAGATACAATTAAAGGGCTCCGTTTTTCATCTCTTTTAAAAATCTTCGTAAGGTGCTAGCAAAGCAAATACAATACCAACTCTAAACATCTCCTGCTTCCCAGCACTTTTACCCATAACATCATAAAACATGTTAGCAGACACTTAAAAGCAGAATGAAAAGTTTTTTGATCTTCCCGATTTTCAATGGCAAGAAAATACTTTTAAGTATATGGCAGAAATTTGCATTCTGCCTTAATCTCAAATAATCAGAACAGCTGTATAATACCAGCTTAGCATTAGTAAGAGTTTCTATTCTAGAAAACATATCTAAGAAGAGTTTTAGAATTATAATGACTACTTAAATAATATTATCTAAAATTTACAACATAGTATCAGATGCCTACCAAAACGACAGAAAGCATAACCTCAGATTTACATAGTACATCTTCTGATGAACTTGACATTACATCATGGTCACTGTCTCAGAGTACAGTCACAGAACTCCCTAGAGAAAGGGGCGTCTTCCTAGCCCCCTTCCCCTTCACACAGGCTATGGTGGCCCGACAGCTTTAGAAATTGTACATTCTCTAAAATATAAAAACACCTTTAAAACTCCTAAGAAAACACTCTAATTAGAGGAGATAAAGACGGCCATAAAATGTCAGCCTCTCTCCCTACAACAGAAGTCACATTAAGTCCAAACACTTGCTAATGTTAAAATAGCACAGGATCCTGTCACCTATGGTTCGTTTCAGGGGAACCCCCATTATTCCATCTTCTTATTTTCCCAAATAATAAAGATGCCCTTGTCTGTCACATGCAGTGACATATGGAAATATTTCACTTTGGGTCAGTAGGAACAACTTAATTTTCCAATCCCCTTTTTGTCCTGCTTTAGACACTAGGGCCAGAGACACTAAAAGCAGCTAAAAATACTGTAGTTAAAACATGCAGGATAGAACGCGAAGTACTATAATAAGCAAAACAGATTCAAAACATGTTTGCTGTTTAATCACATCACATTCTGAGCAGAAAGCAAACCCAGACTCCACAGTCCGTGGAAAAGCGGAGCGCACAGTGCCTGCCAAGGAACGCGGCGCTCAATAAATAGCCTGAGTGAGTCGGTTCCATTGTATAGAGGTGTATTTATAGTAGAAAATAAAAAGGGGGGTCACTTGGCACCACGGAATGTACTGTTATCAAAATGTATTAATCAAAAAAAATTGGAGAAATAATGCAAAGAATTTCCTCAAGAAAACCTTTGTAAAAATTTGTTAGAGTACTTTAAACATATCTATAATTACATCTGTGTCTCATACTAGAAGATAATGTCTGGTGCTGAAAACTGATGGAATCGTGCATTTTCTCCACCGTCCCGATGTAAACCGTATTGAGGAGCTGCCAATTGTTACCAAGGAAAAGTTTTTTACAGAAAAATTATAGGTAATAAATACAGCGGGATGTTATAATGAAAATCCCTTTAAAAACCACGGAACGATGAAATAATCAACCATGGGGTAAAACCATTGGTTCCAATTCTGATGCAGAACCTCAGTGGGGTTGGCCTGGCTCACCTGAACTCGTAGATAGATTTCTGTATCATTAACATAATTTTATTGACCAATGTCACCCCAATAAATTCAATATTTAAAAAAAACATGTAAAAATATGTAAACAAAATGTCATTTATTTCAAAAAAAAGAGTGGGGACAAATGAAATTATGCCCTCCTGATATGATGGGATCAGAAGGTCACAGCACCATCTAGCAAACATTCCTGCCAAATAGTGATGCTAGATAACCTCAATTCCAGTTTTATGTTCTCGTCTACAGAAAACACGAGCGGCAGAGGAGCAAGTGAAATGACACAGCAGGGAAGCAAGCAGCTAAGTTCGGGATCTCAGATCGGCTCTGGGACACTGATGTGGATGTTTCTACAAATAAAGGCACGGATGGGGAGGTGTCATCAGGGGTTAAAAGAACCTTAAAAGACATAACATACAAGTAAAATGACGTGTAAACCTTATTTAGATGCTGATTTGAACAATCCACCTATAAAAAACATAGGCGTGGGAACTGTGAAGAACTCAACAAGGTGGGTATTCAGTGACATAATGAAATTATTGCCAATTTGGATAGACTTGAAAGTGAAGTTATATTTAAAACGAGTTTTTACATGTTAGAGATACATACTGGAGAATTTATAGGTAAAATGATGAGATGTCTGAGTTGTGTTTTAAAATACATAGTGGTAAGAAATGAAGCGAGATGGGCAAAATGTTGACTGATGCGTGTGGACATGGGCAGATGCATAAAAAATGCTGGCAGATCCACACACAGAGGCTGTTACAAAGTTTTCTCTAATTGTAAAAACTATCAAAACAAGAGAAAGAAAAGGGAACTACTAGAAACCTGCCCTTGTATTTCTGACCCAGGATCACAAAACCCGACTGAGAAGGTGGGCTTTGCGGCTTTCATCTGATTGGCTGACCCGACCAAATTCAGTTACATCTGTGAACATAAATGTCTGTATCTGTAATGGGGAAATAACGGTACCAACTAAATCCAAACATCAGGTGTATGTAAAAATAAATTAGAAACACTTAAAAAATCTAAAAATATAGGTTTCATTAGTAACATGCTTTGTGCATGTGCATTTGCTTGTCACATGTGGATGTATCATGTCTTCAGCTACGTAACAGGCCTCTGTGAGCAAAGTTCATGTCTAGTTCCTTCAACCAACAACCAGTCAACGGGTATTTCTTGTGGGCATAACGGCTGCCAAGTATTTCCCTAAATGGTAAGAACGTAAAGGTAGTACATCGCAGGCCGTGCTCTCAGATCCAGACAGGGAGGGAGATGCAACATTGTGATTCATACGCCAAAACAGTTACAAAGCCAGGAATTTGGTATATGACAGAAACAAAGCGGCAGCAAAAGAGCATGGCCAGCCCCGAGGTGAGACGTTTCCTATCGGCTGTAAGGTCTAAACTAAAGATAAATATTTAAAAACTGTGCAACACTCATAAAGGGAGAAAAAATCTTCTAAGCAAAAAGACAGAGCAAAGGATGCTAGGTTGGAACAGCAACTGAGAACTGTGGATCATACTCAGTATTACAGGCAGTAAGTGTCAATCAATGACCCATTGGACTCAGCAAAATGCTAAGCACTTGGTAAGAGATCAACAAGTATCTATTAATTTAGATCCAAAGAGATAAGACATAGCACCATTTGAGCACTTACTGTGTACCAACTATTTGGGTAGCACACTGAGATAAAGGCATTTCTCACTCAACCTCACATCAATCTTGAGGTAGGAACTATTGTTATCTCTATTTTACATAAAAGGATGATGGAGGACAGAGGGCAAAGTAATCTGGCCATTCGGTTGGCAAATGGTGTACTGAGCGATGTTCTGAGTGTTTCAAACAATGTGGAAAGAAAGTATTTGGAAACAAAATTCCACATGGCTATTCCACATGGTCAAATGATTTTTTAAATGATAGAGAAATGACACTGCTAAGTGTTTAAGGGGTCCTCTGGGGAGGAGAGAACCCTAAGTGGCGTTGGCATTTGCCAATTTCCCTGGTGTAAGTACTGCCACTGTGGCCAGTTTCAAGCTCCCAGCATGACATCGCTGAAGACTGATCTGGGAAGAGATCTTATGTGAGCCAGCTTCGGTGCCTGCAACCTTCAACAAGGTATAAGGTAGAGAGTAAAGTTAACAGGCTAATGATATGACCAGGAGGATAACAAGTAAATCAAAGAAAAGGTGCAACTGCTATCTCTATTTTTTATAGGGCTCTGTATGCAACTAACAGTTCATTTATATTAGAAATTAATGAAGTGCTAAGGAGTACAATGTAATGTATGAAAGGCAATGAGGATAAACAAGTAATTCACAGGGATTCCTCAAGGAAACATACATTTTCTATGAATGACAGAGTTGACATTTTGAAAGTATTTTTTCAATGTTATTAATGAACTGTGATTAGTAAATGATTTCCTGCTGAACTATTCCTCCCTCCGGGAGCACACAAGAGGATTTATTTCCATCTAGAGAAGTTGAAGGGAACTATTTCGGGTCAGCAACAGATGTTACAAACAAGGTGGGGGGGAGACTTTTGCATACCCTGTTCTGTACAAACTACCTGTCGTATAAAAGGGGTTGATAGATATTGATCAGGAAGAGAGAGTGAAAAAGCCAATTGTAAAACTGGATACATATATCTTATTTGTACGTTAAGAATATACAGATATATATGAGATTTCAAATTACTAATATTAGTATATTTAAATCACTACTTTAAAAGCATTCCTTTAGTTTGTTGATTTAATAATAGTGTTGAATGAATCATCATAGTTAGATGACTTTTATATGTGTATAAAAGAGAGTTAGAATTATGAATATTAACATGTTGATCCTGCCCTGGCTGGTGTGGCTCATGGAATTGAGCACCCACCTGCGAACCACAGTGTCCGATTCCCAGTCAGGGCACACGCCTGGGTTGCAGGCCAGGTCCCCAGTAGGGGGCGTGCGAGAGGCAACCACACACTGATGTTTCTCTCCCTCCCGTACCCTCCGTCTAAAATAGATACATAAAATCTTTTAAAAATGCATTTATCCTATCTCCTCATAAAGTTCCTAGATCATTTAACAATAGTGTCTAATTAATAAATATATCTAGATAAATTTTAAATAGAATATAAAATTTATTTTACACCTAGAATGAAAATATAAGAGAAGCAACTGATGATTAGCAAAGCAAAAGACATAAATTCTACACAAATTTAATTAGGTGTCTAGTAACCTGAAACCAGTATGTCCCCACTTTTGGAATGTAGCAAGTCTACCGCTGACCTGTGATTGAATCTGGCTCTCAAGAACCGGCAGCCCACCTATCAGGTAAGAGAATCCTGGAGTAGATGGACTCCGCTGAGCGTATGTGGTTTATTAGCCCTGCTATCTAAAGCACATGAAAAAGATTTTTTGAGCGTAGTTAGAGTTCGCCCAGGTATGCTGCTTTCGGATGTTCTTGTCTCAATAGTAGATCCCAGACATCTTTTATTGGGTCAATTTAACCATTGATTTTTACTCACAATATTTATAAATGACAGAAAAATATCACTTTTTCAGTCTACTGCCTTAGGGGAGAAAAATTCACAGAATACGTAAATAGGATTTTTTTAAATCAATGAACAACACTTGCTTAGTACATAACTCAAACAACTAATTTTATTACTTACCTAAATTGACATGTTTTTCAGCCCAGTTACCAGGCTGAGATGAGACTACAGGTATGTATTAATTATTTTTGCGACATGTCAATTAGCTGAGAAGCAGAAATTCAAGTCCAATAATTTGTGCTCTATATACAATGCTAGTTTTCATTTTCTTGAATGAAAGAGAGGCCTTTCAAAGAGGTGACTGTATCGATTTTTAATGAAATGTATGGTTTAATGTAACTGTAATAACTATAATTAGTTTAATAGATTTTTAAAAAATCCTATGTGTGGGGGCAAGGAAGGCTATGGATCAGGAGCTGCTATTTCAGCTGGTATTCAACATTTCATCCCATTTTAAATTCAATTCCAGTAAACTAATAAATATCTTTTGGAAGCTTACCACATGTCAGGCCCCTGGGTAGGCATTAGAGATTCACAGGTGACTAAGGCACTGTCTCTGCTTATGAAAAGCTTCCAGACACATAAAGGAGCACATAAAGGTAAAAACGTAACAACCATGGTCTATTAGGAAACAGCAGAGTTCCACTGTTTCTCTCCTGTAGCAGTAAAACAACCTAGTAAGTAACGTCTGAGTTTTCGTATTTCTATAGTAAGGTAGTATTACCTGACTTATTAGAATCATAGCTCAAACGGCAAGGAACATGTTTCAGATTAGGCCTTCCGAGACAGACTGATGTGGTAAATGTTAGGCCCAGATCAAACAACAACAAAATCGGGAAGCAAGACTTGAAATACAAAAATGGAGAGTTACAAAAAAAAAACTCCTTAAAATGTTCATGATGAAGAAAAGCTTCATCTGTTCAGGCTTAATCTGTTGTCTCTTGAGCATTTTATTTTACCATATGCAAGTTTAGAAAATTAGACCAGCATCATAATTAGCGACAAACAAAATAAACATAGTAGGAAGGTCTGATCTCTTCTGAGTACCGTATGAGGAAGAGGCTCACTGTGCAAGGCAGGAAGCATGGCTTCATGTCAAGGGAGATACTCCATAGAGTCTGTATCTTTTTAAAATCATTATCAAGGCCTTACTTTCTCTGAAAACACACTCTGTTTGGAAAACCACATGCCAAGTCTAAACGAATGGATCAGCAGAACTTACTCTCTAAGCAAGTGACATTTACCGATTGTGAAACTCCTTGAAGAGGACCAGGAAGTCTCAATGAGTAACATGCCTTAATGTTCAAGTGGTGATTATAACATTTGTTACTAGCTACATAATTACTCCACTCTAACACTTAATGAGCCTGAAGTACTAAATTTTTAATGCCTCCTGATGATCCTCTTCAAAGTGGATTAATGTAAATTTCTTAATTTGCTAGGACTACTGGCATCAACACATAATCTGGACCATTTTTCAGTCTCTAGAACTTTTCCATTCTTTTAAAACCAGCTTATATCATACAGCTCCTAAAATAACTGTTGGAGGGGAAAAATTAGCAAGTTAACAAGTGGCAGGGGCCCAGGCATTTCTACTTTTCCCAAGTTTGGACTCCCTTTTCTGTTTCGGGTTGAAGATCTGCATGCAACACTGTAGAGATTCTGCACTAGAAGTTTTTGCACTGGGAAGGAAAAACAAATTTTTATTTCTAATATTAGCATGTAGAGGAATTTCAACATTAACTCAGATGCATGAATACCCCTATAAAATCATGTCTCTGTTACTAGTTCTGTCACAAAAACACCATAATTATAGTTGCAGTCTGGACTGTCCTGGTACCATCACTTTTCCCTATGCAACTTTCAAAAGGTAAATATCCTACAAAAGCATGATACTTTTCCAACCAAGCACTCTTACTAGCGGAAGTAAATGCTTTTGTCAAAATAACTGTGTGCTGTGCCAGGGCATGGGTGAATTGCTCGTCCCCTTGAGATGTGGGCTTATATATACAGCTATCACACCAGGAAGCCCGACCAGGCCCCCATGTGCTGCTTGCACAAGATAACACACAGAGATGGCATGAGTCCAAACAAAGGCTTGTTCCAGAAATTTACATCAACAGAACATAAACAGTCCATTACAATGCCAGGTCAATTTAACTAGATGAGACCCACCATAAATGAAGGGTGTTGGAGTGCTTAGAGAAATACTTTATGAATAATTATATGTGGCTATCCAACAAATGTCCCATTGCATTTTTAAAAAATTCTCTAAAGTTTAATTTAAAAGCACATAAAATCTGTTCACAATTATTGGCCATGGTTAGGAAGAAACATGGCTTTCAATTCATTCACTAAACACTTAATGAATGCCAAGTACATTCAAACCACCGTGCATCCAGAGGTGATAACGTAAACTTCCCTTTCTGAAGGAGTTTATAAAGTAATGGGGAAAAAGAAACATGCATAAACGAACTGTAAAATCAGGGACAATGTGATTTATTCTGTGCTGTACAAAATGGTAGGGAAATGTAAAGAAAAAAAGCTATTCATTTCACGAAGTATGTCTTACTTGATAAGCATTGTATAATGAGAGGCTCTGATGAATTTAGCTCTGTCTCTGTTCATCAGATGAAGACAGCTAAATTCATCTCTCACCGGCAGCCAGAGGCTGGCTACAGATGCAAAAGTTCAGCCAAAAAAAAAGAAATGTATTCTGTAAGAATAAATGGCTAAATGGAATTGAAATACAGAATATTATCTATTTGATTATAATTTTAAGTTGTGTCCTATACATCCTTTATATTAGTACATATAAGCTGAGGTATACCCATGCATACTTTTTGGGGGAGGAGAGCATGCTTTAAACAGTAAAACACTGTAAACCTTTAATGTGGCCAGGAATCAACCCATCAGAGTAGTCAAGAAAGGTATTCACATTCCTGGCCAAAGACAGCAGTGACTAGACCTTAATAGTAGTGTATCAATAATGCCATTTTCATGAAATGAAGATAACATATCCTAGTTTTTGCTGTGACCAACTGACTAGTCATAATTAAAGGTTCCTGGTGATCTCAGGGTCTTTATAACTATGATAAAGCCCTTGACCTCAACCAGTGGCTCCTTAGTGAAACCTCACGAGTGTTTCTTAATGTGAAAAGTGAATGGATATCATGACATTATTTCTAAAGACTCTTCCAACTGCATTCCTGAGAACCTATGAGGCACTGGAGTTTGCAAAGTGACAAAGAAAAAAAATTAGCTCTAAATATCAAGCTAAACCATTGATCACTACAAAATCATTTAAAACACAAAGTAAACAAATCTTAAATTTAGGCAAGAAGAAAAAATCAAGTTTTTCATGGAAATAAACCTAGCACCCAAAGTTTTCATTCTTAAAAGTTTTAAATAAGTTTTAACAACAGTGGAGTCTTGGCTACTCAGCGATTTGCCTTTACAAAAGGTGCTCTGGTAAAACCTTAGCCTAAGTGGAATCACAGCTGAATCTCAATTTTCTTTTAAGTCACTTCAAAAATGCTAGAGATCCCTCCAGTGGTAAAAATAAACATGAGGTTAGTTGGTGAGACCCCAAACTTAAAAATTAAGCTGATATTGAAAAATTATAACCATTAGGGTAGTTAATGAGCCAGGATATTACAAGCTGAAAGCTGGCTGCAATCTATGAATGACTGTAGACTATTTTTTTTTTTGAATGAGGACTGATTTTACTTCTGTTCTTGCAATTGACATAATAGCTAGGAGGGCTTAGAAACGAGATTTGCAGCCTGTCCTTACAAAGATCTATGCAGTAATAATAATGCCAGTGGTTGGAATCCATCAAGCTCACATTGAGCATTATGTCACCAGGTGAAGAGTTGTCGCTGGACAAACCACCTAGAATAGAATCTGTAAACCCACAAACAAGTGAGTTCCCATCAATCAAGTCTTACTTTCATTTAAACATGGTTTAGAACCACACAGTGGAAAATATGCAGTAACTGTATAAACCTAAAGCATTGCATCTTTAACATTATGATATGCAGTTTTATTTGTGCAAATGAGAAAGAAAAAGACAGTTTAAAAAGTAAGATGACCCAAATTCCACCATGGTGATTGAACTGATTCATGTAATTGTGTGACATAGATTCTGTTGAGTTTGAAGTCAACATTCATTAAATAGTTGGAAGTGTATCCTTTTAAGGAGTTTTATCATAAGATAAACACATTTTAGTGATCAAATCACTTTCAGAATGCATGTAACTGGAGATTTCATTTTTCTTCCAATGGTGACCTGTTTTTCTCTGTAAGTTACTAAGAAAAATATTTTCAGCCAGTCATCAGAATGACTTCCTTAGAAGCCCTTTCCTTTGTACTATTAAACAGTCTGGAAAATCATTTGCTTGACTCATTCATGCTGTCAAAATATACTACAGACTAAGGCTGACCACTGATTTTCCCTGTTTCCTAGAACAACACAGGCAATTTATGCATGAGGTTCGAAAGTAACAGAATTCGGGGTTTTTAGGACCACTTTCATGTGTTGATAGCTTATGAAACTATCCTCACACAGGCTAGTCTATCCATTTCCTATGCCTGAGAGCTACCACTGATGCAAGAAAACTTTTGTGCATTTAAATTCATTACACTTAAAAAATCAAATGTACAAAGTAAGAAAAAGTCTTTCTTTTTTTTAAGACTCATTTTTTTAAAAGCTTTTATTTATTTTTAGACAGAGGGGAAAGGAGGAAGAAAGAGGAGAGAAACAGCAGTGTGCAAGAGAAACATCAGTTGGTAGCCTCTTGCACACCCCCAACTGGGGACCTGGCCTGCCACCCAGGCACGTGCCCTGACCAGGAATGTCCTCAGGCTGGCACTCAATCCACTGAGTCACACCAGCCAGGGCTCAGACTCATCTTGTCTAACTTCTGTGCTACAAATAAGGATCAATTAGAAATTTAATGAGAAGATATTAGAGTTATTTGGAGAGTACTCTATGTGGAGTTATTTGGAGATAATAAAATAAAATAAATTGTATGAAAATATGTAAAATTCTTTACAAAAATAAAATAGTTATGAGGTTAACCAGGTCATTGCTTGAACACCCCATTGATTGATACATATTATAAGAATTTTTTCAAAATAACATTCATTCTTCTACCAACTGGCTATTGCATTACAATTAAGAGGAAATACGACAAAATGGAAGATATACAGTCAATGGAAATAAGTTAATTATAATCAATGCACATCAAGTAGCTTTTTTTTCTAGAGAACAGAAGTCATAGGGAATGTTATTTAGAGTGAAATAATTATTTTTGAATCAGAAACTTAATGGGGGCGTTAATGAGACAGCACTCCACCTTCTAACTGTGAATAAGAAACACTAAGTGGGTGAGAAGGTTATTTTGTTTCTAAAATCATGTTTTAAAATTTATCCATAGTGCTAATCAGAAAGCAAAGCCAGCTGTATATGAGAGTCTGGAGCACGCGAAGATTTCCAGATGGCTTTATCCATAGGAGAAAAATACCTCTTCTTTATAGATTGAGAAGTCATGGCAAAAATACTATGTTCCCTTGAGTTTCTCAGCGGCATTAAAAAGTGGTTGCTATCCAGAAGCATATAGCTTTTACAAAATATATCTGGGCATGACTCTTGGTTTAGAAATTCCAACTGAGTAGATTTAGGTGGTGGGACAAGTGGTAGCGGAAATACGCTTCTTCGTGGCTTTTGGCTTCGCAGAGAAAGCCTGGAAAAGTCCCTGAGATGCTGCTTGGCACACAATGGGCATGACACATAAGCTGTGGACTCACCTGGCACGAAGCTGAGCCCACTGTTACTACAGCTGATCCCTCAGCAAGGGAAAGGTTTAGGGCAACCAGGTATTTGCAGCAAAGTGGTCCAACTGGCACCAGGTCTCCCACATGCTCTGTGTCAATGCTGAGCTTTCACATTTCCACATTTCTGCTGCTAAATTTCTGCAATGGAAGGCTTTCGAGGCCAGGGTTTTAAAAGGATTTTCAAAAAAAAAAAAAAGCCAGTCAAATTGTTTATGTTCCCTCTTTCTTCAAAAATCATATGCTAGCCAAGCACACCAGAGGTGGCAAAAAGCCTGGAAGGTATTAACATAAGGAGAGAGTGATCCTCTTTCAATCATCCTGAAGCAAATGCATTTTGAAAAAGTAAGCAAACTCGGAGGCCATAATGTGACCGGGAAGCATTGATAAGGAGCTCGTGAAAGTTACTTTCATTATCAGTATCGTATTTTTCCCCCCGATCGCAGTTCCATAAGAGTGCATGTGCCTGTGTGTGCATGAGAGAGAGACAGAGTGAGTCAAGCGCAGGCTCTTGGCCTGTTGATATTATCTGCAGAAACTTGTCTGCTGGAAAATGTTTCTTTAACTTTGCTTTGGCTCCCACCTTGGAGCTGATGGGAAATAAAAACTTTTCCATGGCTGAGAGCCAACTGAGCTGCTAAAACAAAAGGTAACATTCATTGGAGGATCATGGGACCATGATCTCATTCTGAAGGTTAATGTTTTTACTTCAAGTAGGAATGGTCTGAAGTTTGGGAAATTCAAACAATTAATGTCAAGGAATACAAGTAAATATCAACCGTACTTTAAATGTTATAATTTACAAGGAAAAACAATTTTCACTATGAAATATAAAACAAATCAGTAGTAGATAAAAAGAATCCGTTTGATTCCTAGCTTAATCATTTAGCTTAGTTTTCTACCTCAGTAATGCTCCCAATGTGTGAGTGCCCACTGGCACGTTTTCACCCTGCTGCTACTTCTACTTTTGTCCAATAATAAGTAGTTTGCACATGAAACCATTCTTAAAGAGAAGTAAATTCTTCTCAAATATGAGCATCTAAAGGTGCTACCCACCCTGACTCTTCAAAGAAAAATATGGAAGGAGGCAAAGGGAGGAGGGAACCCCAGGCTTTGTGCATCTGGTAACGAATATCAATTGACTAATACCAGTAGGACCTGGCTGCATAACTTTTGGCATCTTCCAAAATGCTGAAAAGAAATGTTATGTTCTCTGCTCTCGGAGGTTCTCCTGGACTTTCTCCTAATTATTTCTCAACATGTTACAGGTCTAAATAGCCCACTCAAACAGACTGCAAGCATCTCCTTTGAATGCATATCTGATGCTCCCTCAACATCAAGGAACACAATGAACTCACTGCCACATACTAAATCAATACACAGAGCAGAATGGGCCACAATCAACAGTCCCAACGAGAAGGCAGTGGCATGGCTCAGTATGTCAAACAGTAAATGCACAACTCATATTCAGGCTTATAATAGAAACTATCAGTAAAATCAGAAATCAAGACCCCCCCCCCAACTTGCTGAAAAGGCATTATTCTCTCACATTTCTAAGTAAAGTCAAAAGTCGCAAACTTGTGGATTAGGCCAGCACGGTTATATTTCTTAGGGCAATCGGCCACTTTACTAGGCTACAACTGCACCCCTATCAATGCTGCGTAATAGAGACGGGGGAGAAAAATGAGGATGTGGTAAATAGAGTACCATAAACTTGAACATTTCTTTACAGCTTTGAGGAACTGGTAGATATTTCGCCAAGTTAATATAGGTATAAAAAAACAAAGTAAGGACAGTCGCATCTTGGGGAAAAAAAATGAGATTTAACCTTTCACTCTGTGCAGGCACTTTACTAAATAAATGTCAACTTTATTTTTGTAAAAAGTCTTAGGTGAGCCTTTTAGGAAGAGATTTATATAAATAACATATGTACATGTTACATTACTGTGTAATAATATAGCATTTAAAACATCAAGTATGAATTATTTGAGACCCACAGAGAGTATTAGTTTTAAGCGAAACTAAAGTTAGAGCAGATGGTTCCTACCCATTTTTCATTCATGGGTACCGCGTCTCTGAAACAGGTACAAACAATGATACATACACGGAATTATTTTATTAGTACTGCCCCAATGAGCCTGAAGTGAAGTGGTACACATGTGCAGAGGTTGAGGAGTATTTTCCCTTGGTAACAGGTAATTCAATAAGCGAGTGTGTGATAAGGCACATTTATGCACATTCCAGATTAAAGTCATGTTTAATTATTTTTAATAAAGTAACACATAGGTGCCTGCAGTACAATATTAAAACTAACATGACATTTACTTTGACAAAAGGCGAAGTTCTTCTGAGGAGGGGAAAGATAACTCAGACCGAATTCCAGCATTCTGACAAGGACACGAACAGCTACCATTTACGGGGCACTTACACTGAGCGAGACACTGCATGAAGCGACCTGTGTTGCAGAACTGACCTACAGAATCCTCCCAAACCTTCACAGCAGAAGAACGCATCTCCTTCTGTACAGGAGGAGACTGAGAGACGTGGGGAGTGGCACAGAGTTAACCGAGAGTGACCGATGGAATCAAACCTAGATCCACTGAATTCTTGGTTTGGGCTCTTAACCAGGTCTTAAATGTCGTTGCAAACTGTTGTTTACTTACACATTTTTGTATATGGCCTTTTCAATTAGTCTAATGATCCTACTTTGATTGAAAATTGCAAGGCAGCATTGGGACGAATGAAAACCATCAATGGTACATTCTCATTATTCCTGGCACCAATATTTATTTGCTATAAAATAATATTTACTGTAAATTTCTTCACAATGAAAAAAGCTCAGAGGCCCATCTAGACACTCAGAAAATACACACACAAAAGTAAAGCTAAAACTAAAGCAAAATAATGACAAAGTGTCCAAAGAAATGAAATCAAAGGACAGGAAATACTACTTACTCTTCCCTGTGATGGTTCTTTTGGACAAAATGTAGGCTTGACTTATAAACCAAGTTTGAATTTACACATCAAAGACGATCAATTTTGTTAAAAACATTTCTATCTGGCTATTTAATTAAATTGATACATTCAAGAAAACAGCTAAAAGGCATTGAGTTTCTAATCATTTAAGGAAAGGAATTTGTAACACAGCCTATTGATGTTAAAGGTTTTCTTTTTCTTTTGTCCAAGCTATTATTCATTCAAATGAATTGTTCTGTGAGAATAATTACATGTTTCCCACAGAACATTTTAAGTTATACAATGAACACTAATATTTGAGATGCATCTCTTAACATTCCAGGATTACAATTTAAATTAATATTTACTAAATCCCCAGTAAACCCAGAAGTTTTACAATCTTGAAATCGTGTTTTTCTGAAAGCAAACATGCTCTTTGCCACATCAGGAACAAAATGCAATCAGTGTTTCTTATATTTATATACTTGGTTTTTATTTCAATTACCTATAACGCAGAAGTTTTGAAAAGAATTATGTGAGCTATTTTAAAATACATCATTAAAATTAAGAAAAATTATTCCTTAATTTTCCATTAAAAAATTTATCTTACTTGGTCTAGATATTTCAGCATTAATATATTAAGTACTAAACAAATATACAAAATTTAAATTAATTTCTAAAATTTTATTCCTAATTTTTAAATGTGGTATTAAAATTTGTCATAAATATATGTGTGACATTGGATAAAAGGCATAATATGAATTGTTGTCAAAGAGGTAGGTGAATGGTTTCATCTGTAGATTTAATTTCATATAGTATAACATACAAAGGGTTTTAAGCACATTTTTGTTTGTTCCCAATATCACTGTAAGGACCCAGTAAAACTCATGCAAGAAAAAGAACAAAATCTCAGCCTCTCACGAAATCATGTCTCATGGCTCTATGCATTGAAAGAACATCAATTATATTACTTCCATGAATTAGAAAAGATATTCTATACAAAAAAATGATATTTGTGAAGCGAAAACCTCCTTATCACTCCCCAGCTTTGCCTCGGAGCCCTGGAAAACTCTGTCTCTCCTTCTGCCTCTCTGTTTCTGTCTCTTTTTCCCAGAGTAGTCTAGTATTCTGATTTGCTACTGTTTCTAGTCTGGCGTGACTTCTAAAATTTTTCTTGACCTAAATTTAAGACTCTCTAGATTATCAGACTTCTGGTTTAAAATGTAGTATAAATGTCCCATATCAGCAATTATTCAGGAACGGTTTACTGAATTAAAGTAAGTGTAAGTGAGCATTTTTTAAAACTTACAGTGGTCTTAAATTCAGGCCGTTGGAGTGATTCCACAAAGACTTGCCTAAGTATGTTCATTACTCTTCTACATCGTCTCCGCAGTAACGAATACTGTCTTTCTCTGTTCATAAGGTCACTAACATTGCCACTTTAACAAGTTAGACTGAGAGTCAAGGTTGAAAGCGGAGGCTCGGAAGACATGCTGCCTGTGTTGAATCCCAGTTCGACTACTGGAAGGCTGTGTGACCTTGTACAGATTATTGAATCCTTTTGGGCCTCATCATTCTATATATTCAGTAGATGGACATCAAGGGAGTAAAATCAACCACTTCTACATGTGTCACCCAAAAATCAATCTGACTGTACAATTTCACTTACAGTGGAATCTAAAGACCAAAATACACAAACAAAACAATCTCACAGGCACAGAGAACACAGGAGTGGTTGCTCGGTGGGAGGGAGGGTGGGGGATGGTAAAATAGGTGAAGGGATTGAGAAGTGCAAACTGGCAGTCACAGAATAGCCATGGGGATGTACAACACGGCATCGGGAATGTAGTCAACATGGACTGACTGTGCACGGGACAGGTGGGCACAAGACTTATCGAGGGTGTCACTTCATAAACTACATACACATCCAACCGCTAGGCTGTCCTCCTGAAACTAATAGAATATTGAATGCCACTGTCACAGAAAATTTCTTTAAATTTTAATCTGACTTCAGGTTCCTCCAGCTAAAGCATGGCATATGATAGTGGGCCTGGTATAAATCTCTTACCACGTCGAAATTAGTGGTAAGCCCACTGTAAGTCCTGCAAACACGGCCTCTCCGGCAGCACACGTAACCACAGCTAAAGTCCGCCTGCTCTTCGTACACTGACTCCCCAATGGATTCCCAAGTTTTCCAAAACAAATCTCTCAGACACACATGACGGCATGTGGTGCCTACTTGTGTAAAGTAGGGCAAATCTGTGCTATACTGGGACATGTTCAAGGTAAAGCCTAGAGGAATTAAAACAACATTGTCTCATTCCATGATCATTATAATCTTCACTGTACCCCTCAGAAGCCTGAAGGCTTATATATTGTGCAGTCTGTCAACACCCGAAACGGCAGGGGCTCTGGGTTAACCGCCCTCACAGCAGGACTGCACGTCCCCGTGTCTGGTATACAGCAGGTAACACAGGCTAAAAAAGGGAGGGAAATGGATTACCTTCCCTTAACTGAGATGCAAAGGGGCATATATTTTGGTCTGCAAGTTCTTTAAATTCTTAAACCTTCCGTGTAAAAATGTGTTTTTGGTGAAAATCTCTTCTTTACTATTATTCATTCCTAAAGACAAAAAATACCTAATAGGAATTCTAAAAAAAAATCAAATAACTTTGCACTTCTCTCTATGCACACTTAGTCCATTATACATACGTATGTGACATGTTCGGCTACTTTATGTTAGTCATAGTTTAAAGGCTTCGGGAAAGCTACTTAAGCTGATTCCACAGTGCAAACACCTGCTATGGAAATGACTCTTCCTCAATGTGGATAATGATTCTTTAGTGCATCTGAGTTTAAGTTTTTGGGGTTTTTTTTTAAATGTATTGGGTTTTCTTATGTGGACATTTGTTTTCAATTTATTACTCCACTATGATTCATGGAAGGCAATGTCTGAGAGGAAAAGTTCATAATAGTGGGAAAAAATTCAATAAATAAAATCATGATGATAATCTTTTCTCATGGCGAGATTTAGATTTCATTAGTTTCCACTTAGCCATGAACAGATATGAGATAATGTGAAGAAAGATAGGTCAGGCAGAACACAGATCTTTCTTAACAGGATTCTTTATATAAATAATGAATTCTTTAGTTATTTCTTCCTTCATGGTTCATTTCTAGGTTGCCTCACTGAAAGGGGAACTGCTCTATGAGGAGCAACATCATCTAACAGAGAGGAATCCTATTTTGGGAAGATAAATTTGGCTTTGTTTTTCTCTAAAACCTTTTTTTTTTTTTAATTTGGCCCATTTGGTAAACTAACACTGCTTAATTATAAAAGCTTCCTGGGACTGGGAGATGTTACTAGACTTATTTCCAGTCTAAGAACGATTTTAGAATATTAGATGAACAAAGATATCTGAAAGCAAATTATCGTCTGAATGCAGTAACATGGAAAGAATGAATTACAGATGTAATTTATCCATCACAAGCACATCCTAAACACTGATTATGTCCATGCTTGTGCAGAAAATTGAAAATGATAGAAAAGCTTCCCGGCTTTTCTCACTTTAATTTTCCATGTTTTGCTTCATGTGATTTACTGTCAACTATTAACACAGATGCTTCCTGCCTTATTTGAGAACAGCCCGGGCTTAAGCATAACTAATCTGAAATCCAGAAGCCTACACACTAAGTCTACATTTTATGCAAAGAGATAAACTCTAACTTAAGATGTCTTGCATCATATAAGGTCTTGAGAACACAGGGTGTTGGGTATCAATAATCAGTAAGTCTTAAGCTAACATTACCAAAACTCAAAGTACAAATAAATATTGTTAAATAAATCAAGATACCTGCAAAAGAATGCTAAGCCTAAACCTGCAACCTAGGATTGAAGTACACGGGTTTCCCAACTGACCAATGATGAGCCAGGGACGGCTGCCCCAGTCGGTGGCCTCTGGCCGTGGGAACTCTCTCAGGTTGGGATCCCTCTACTTCTTCTCTTCCCATTTGTGGTCTCAGAGTTACTTGTTGTTGTGAGAGGGAAGGGAAAAGAAAGAGGAAAGATAAACCACCAGAGACATTTCTCTTCCCTTTCCTTAAGTTCCTCTCCCACTGACCCTCCGTCTGCTCCTGAGAAGCTACCCCTCCGAAGTCCACCCCCACCACCCAACACACCGGGCCCTACTAGCAATGACAGCCCCCGAGGACTGAGTTTTAGTATCTGCCTTCTCACCTCCTATCACATCCTAAATGTCCTTCTTCTCACATCTGCTTCTTTTTTTGCTGATCCCTTGATTTGATTCTATGACAAAAGGGGCCCCCAAATATTTTTTTAGTTCGATATGTTCACTATTTACCTATTTCCACATTGCTACTACTTATTAGAAAGCAACAGCGTCAAAACAATAGCTACACTTTTGAAAATTTAAGAAGAGAAAGGAGCCCAGGGGCCTCTTGGCTCAGTGTGTTGGACTGTCGGTCCGTGCACCCCAGGGTTGCCAGTTCTATCCCCCATCAGGGCACAGACCTGGGTTGTAGGTTTAATCCCTGGGTGGAGGGCATACTGGTGGCAACCAATCTGTGTTTTCCTCTCCCATCACATTTCTCTTTCTCTGCCCCCCGCTTCCTCTTTCTCTAAAATCACTGGAAACATGTACTCAGGTGAGGATTAAAAA
>PVKM010022556.1:0-21760 GCA_004027735.1 Carollia perspicillata
TGGCTGGTGTAGCTCAGTGGATTGAGTGCGGGCTTGCGAATCAAAGGATCGCGGTTCGATTCCCAGTCAGGGCACATGCCTGGGTTGCAGGCCAGTTCCCAGCAGGGGACATACGAGAGGCAACCACACATTGATGTTTCTCTCCCTCGCACCTTCCCTTCCCTTCCCTTCTAAAGATAAATAAATAAATAAAATCTGTAAAAAAAAAAACAAACAAACCTGGAAACAAGCCCTGGCCAGTGTGGCTCAGTGGGTTAAGTGCCAGCCTGTGAACCAAAGGATCATCAGTTTGATTGCTGGTCAGGGCACATGCCTGGGTTGTGTGGGCCAGGTCCCCAGTAGGGGGCGTGTGAGAGCAAACACGCAATGATATTCCTATCCCTTTCTCCCTCCCTTCCCCTCTAAGACAAGTAGCAAGCAGACCAGAGGTTGCTTGGGGAGTGGGGATAGGAGGAGAAGAGGACCACAGGAAACTTGGGGGGTGATCAACGTTATCTCTCTCCTTTTTAAAAATATTTTATTTATTTATTTTTTAGAGAGGAGAAGGGAGGGAGAAAGAGGGAGAGAAACATTAATGTGTTGTTGCCTCTCATGCGCCCCCTACTGGAGGCCTGGCCTGCAACCCAGGCATGTGCCCTGACTGGGAATCAAACTGGTGACCCTTTGGTTTGCAGGTGGGCGCTCAATCCACTGAACCACACCAGCCAGGGCTCTCTCTTTTTTAAATCCTCACCCTCATCCAAGGATATGTTTGTTTGTTTATTTATTTATTTAAGACAGAAACATCGATCAGTTGCCTCCCCTACATGCCCCAGCCTTTGGTGGTCAGGATGACCCTCCAACCAACCCAGGGACCCAGCCAGGGCCAACATATTATCTTGGTCGTGGTGACGGTTTAATGGGAACACACTGATATCAAACTTATCAGACTGTACACTTTAAATATGGGCAATCTATTACACATCAATTATACCTCAATATATGTTAAGAAATTATAAGTGAATGAAAAGTTTCATTCTCTGAGCTGGCTGGGTGGGTTCAATACAATGCCATGGCTCTTGGCTATTCCCGGTCTCAGAACTCAGAGCTCCCCACGTGAAACTCTCCAGACCCCTTAATGAAGACCGCACAGCTGCAACCACACGGGCCTTCCTTCCGATGCCCAAACGAGCCCAGCCCCTCCCTGTCCCCGCCTCTTCCTGAAGACCTTCACAGCGGGCATAATTTGTTTCTCATTTTTCTGCTGGCCTCTGCTCACACGTCACCTCTTTAGAAATACCTCCCAGATGCTGTGACTATATTCTAGCTATAACTAGGGCAGCCATGTTATTTATTGCTCAAACCAGGACGCTTCAACAAACGTAAACTGGAATTGTCTCAGACCAAGGGGGTCGGGGTACAGGTGGTCTGCAAACAACCCTCCCAGCAATTTCACTTTTTGGGGGGGCATTTTGTGTTGTTTTTATTTTATGAATAAGGTACTTTCAAATCTCCATGAAACTTAGCTGAATACAAAGTCTTAGTGAAACAGGCCTTTATGGTCTCATTTATAAGAACGTAGCTATGGCCCTGGCTGCTGTGGCTCAGTGGACTGAGCGCTGGCCTGCGAACCAAAGGGTCACCAGTTCAATTCCCAGCCAGGGCACATGCCCGGGCTGCAGGCCAGGCCTCCAGTAGGGGGCGCATGAGAGACAGCCACACATTGATGTTTCTCTCCCTCTTTCTCCTCCCCTTTCCCTCTAAAAAGAAGTAAAATCTTAAAACAAAACAAAACAAAAAAAGTGGCTATGCTCTCCTGGCCTTAAAATCTCAGGAAGGGCACTTCAGGTGGCTCTGTGTTCGCATGTTTCAGCACCTGAGCACAGGAACAGGCCCTAGTATCCGCTGGCAGGTGCTTTTCAGCTACCAGGGCTTCCAGAGCTTCAAGTCTTTTCATCAGGTCATTCTGTGGTAAGGAAATTACTTTCACAAATTCTCCACCTCCTGGCTGCGACTTAAGTTTTACATCTTCAGCATCTCCATTAGTAGTTATTGTCACACCATGAGCGCTGGTCTGACATGCGTGGATCCAGACAGACAGCTGGAGAACATTCGGGGCACCTGCACAGCGTCGCCTGTACAGTCCATTTCTTCCTCCAGCTCTCGTGGAGCAGCTGCTCCTGGGCTTTCCTTATCACTTAGGAGACCCGAGGGGAATTCTAGGTAGTAGCCTCCCATGGGTGGCAGGCACTGTTTCCCCAGAACGATGCATTCAGAATGAAGAGTTCTTTGCAGCACCGGGATAATCGCTACACCATCAGCCGACTGTCCTTTCCTCGTTGTTTCCGTTTCTGTATGTTTCCGTTTCCGAAGTTCTTCTTTTACCAGTAGGGTCCATGTAAGTCGGTTTTTCAAACTTGATCCATTTGCCTTCTGCCATTAACTCCTCTGAAATAATAAACTGTTCGATTTCTTCCTTCCTTTTTTTTCTAAAGATTGTATTTATTTTTAGAGAGAGGGGAAGTGACGGAGAAAGAGAGGGAGAGAACTGTCAGTGTGTGGTTGCCTCTCATATGCCCCCTAGTGCGGACCTGGCCTGCAACCCAGGCATGTGCCCCGACTGGGAATTGAACCGGCAATCCTTTGGTTCTCAGACTGGCACTCAATCCACTGAGTCAGGTAAACTGTTTGGTTTCTTGAGAAGAATCTGCTGGTTTTTGGTTTTCCATTTTCAAACTGTTAGTATTTCCGGTTCTTAGGCAAGAAGGTCACACTTCCAGGACGATGCTTGTCCAGGAGAGAAAGCGAAGGGGTGTAGCTCTTAAAGCCCCCTGCTCTTCATTTCGGAATTCCATTCCCAAGTCTTGAACTGTGTGAGTGTGTGTGTGTGCGTGTCCAGTTTCATTTTCAATCTCCTTACCCGAAGCACACTTCACTTAGTATTTTTTTATTTGTGTATTAATGGTATGTTCTCTTAACCAGCAGTTTGTCTGTGATTTCACCACTGAACTCCCCAGGCCTAGACCAATGTCTGGCACATTGCAGAGAAGAATAAATATTTGCTGAGTGAATAAATTGTAACTCAGATGCAATGCAGACCCAAGATTTAGAAAACGAATGTAGATTTCTGCTTTCCTGAATTCTCAAGGTGCCTCTTTCACTCATTCACTCAACAAATATTTAACGAATACCTACTGTGCACCAGGCCCTACACTTCTGGGCTCCTGTCTTCATGAGCCTTACAGTCCAGTGAGGGAGAAATCACACACACTTTTACTTGCCAACTGCGCTCTGAAAGAACCCAGGGGTACATGGCATCATGGGGACACAGGATGGAGACGCAGTGACCTAGTCTGGGATGTGAAGGTAGAAGAGGGCCTGAGAGTGGCCCGTGACCTAAGAGGGAGGGAATTTCCTGGCAGAGTAAACAGTCTGTGCAAGGACCCTGAGGCCGGAGAGAACACGCCAAGTTGAAGGGACGGGACAAAACAAAGGATCGGTGTGGCTGGCCCATCGGCATCCATGGGAGTGGGGGCGGGTGGGCAGCGAGAAAAGCCGAGACTGGAAAGATGGGCAGGGTGCAGCTCCAGCCTGCAGGCCTTGGAAGCTAAGGTGCTCGACCTCTATCCAGGGAGCGGTGGGAAGCCATTAGCGTAAATGGCTTTATTGCGCCATTCTGCTTCAGTTCCCTGGCCTGAAAGAGAATGGCAACATCAACCTTGTGAAATAACCTGGGAATGAGTCAATTAAATCAAGAGGTATTTATTCAGTGCTTTTACACGCAATGGACTGGAAGGAACACAGATTTACCAAATACATTTCCACACTATAGTCTAATGAGGGTGAGGAATAAGGCTGTCCAAGGCCAGACAGGCAAAGCGTGGCAAAGTGGGGTGCAGCGGGCTATAGGTGCTTAGGGAGCAATTGGGAAGCAAGAGGTACTTCTGAGCTGGGTCCGTCTTGAAGAAAAGTAGATCAATAGCTAGAGATGGGGCAGGTGCAGGAGGGTTCGAGTGTGGGATTTCATTTTTGGGCAGAGAGGATAATACTGTAGATAAAGCTCAAGAGGTGGAGGCCTTTTCACCAAGGGCTCTGAGTGCCAAGCTCATGCAGAGCAGAACTCGCAGAGCAGACATGGTGGAAGACCCTGGGGACCTGGGGTGAGGACTGCAAGATCTCATCCATTCTGGGACCTGGGAGGACAAGGAGACGAGAACCCCTGGAGCGCGCCTGGATGTGGGCTACTGCCACCAGCAGTGGCGGTTAGGGTGGGCAGCAGGGCGCAAGAGACTGGATGAGGGCTGAGGAACAGGAACGCTTGTGAGTTCCAGGCCAAGAGGATGAACGTGCTGTTGCAGTGTGCCAATGAGGCCAGAGAAGGCAGTGGCTAAAAGAGCTGGATCTTGAAGACAATTTGAAAAGGCTCTCTGGTGGAGAAATTTGGCTGGAAGTTGGAAATGGAAGTTTGAAGTTTCAGAGGCTTAACATGGAGCTCTGTGGGCCAAGCAAGGACTTGGAGGTGAGATGTCAAGATGATGTAAGCGTTCCGGAGCATAAAATGCAAGAACTCCCCGGCCAGGCAGCTCAGTCGGTAGAGCATACTCCGGATACTCCAAGGTTGTGGGCTCAATCTCTAAGCAGAGCACATACAAGCAGCAACCAATAAATGCATCAATAAGTGAAAAAAACAAACCAATGTTTCTCTCTCCCCTCTAAAACCAATCAATAAAATTTTTTTAAATGCAAAAATTCCTTGCATAAAAGGTCTCCTCCAAAGCCATCCTGAAACTGGAATTCCCTAAAATCAGCCAAGGGTCTGGTCACCTGGGTTCATTTTTTACTTCTTAATCTGCAGATAAGACACCCGCAGAGAACCAGGGCTGCAGGAGCTGCAGCCGAGCTAGGTGCCAGGCCAGTCCCTGCTGGCACTTACTGGCCAGCCCCTTTTTACTTCACATACAAACCATCTTCTGGATGTGAAATTAAGTGGCTCAGCAGAACCAAGGAACTAAAACCCTCCAACTCACAGAAAGAGGGTTCAGCCTGATTCTCCTGCAGTCACCTTCAGGGCGTCGACCACACGGGGAAGCCTCGCCCGCCTCATCTTTACCCAAGTGTTCAGATCACTGGGTTGGACACCACCCATAATTCGAGGAGATGAAGGTGCCAATCTCGTGGCATGGGTAACAATCTCGGTAAAGCCTGACTCTACAAGGCGGAACGGTAAGAAACTGAACGGTAAGAAACTAATGTAGTGAGGGCCTCTAATCTCTTATACTTAAAACAGATGTGATTACCATGGTAATCCTTTCTCAGTGGAGCAGGTGCATTTGGCATGGATGAGTCCTGAAATGAAGAAAGCGACCCCAGTTCCACGTGTCACATGGGGCCGGAGCCCCTGCGCCCATTCCTGCCGCGCGAGGGGCTTCCTCCTCCGCACTCAACTGAGAACCTCCGCGGAGCTGGGACCAGGCCTGGCTTCTTAGAAAGCTAAGACACTCCGGAGAGCCTGGCGGGGTTGGGAGGCAGGCAGCCACCGAGCTGCCGCCACGCCAGGTGACCGAGGCACTGCGGCCCAGAGGCACCGAGGCCAAGGGCGACACGACACACGATGAGCGCAGCAGCACACGGACTGGGTACACGCGGACGCCCGCGGGCCTAGCGCACAAACGCGGGGCGGGGCGGGGCGGGGTACAGAAGGGGGCGGGGCCGCGCAGTGTTTACCTGTTGCCAGGACACCGGGGCCTGTAGCTCAACCGTCCGGCAGAGCCCGGCAGGCACAGCACGGGTCCTGGATCCCGCGCCAGCCTTCGTGGTAGCGACCGCTTTCTCCTGCCCTCCCTGCCGCGCTGGCGGGACCATTTTACCGCACGCGGTGGTGAGAACGGCTGTGAGTGCCCGGAACCCGACTCGGCGTGGGGCGTCCGGATTGGAACTCGGGGGCGGACCTGGCGCGGAATCCGGCAGGGGGCGGGGCGCGGGCGGTGCTTGGGAAAGTAAGGAACGGGCGTTGGAGTGGGCCCACTCGGGTGGGAGTCTGAGCTCGGCCACTCACTGGCTGACCTTGGAGAAGTCACCGAAGAGTCCACGATCTCTTGGAAAGTGGGACGAAGCTCTTGGGAGTTGAAGTGAGAGTAACATGGGAAAATGCTTCTAAAGCGCCTGAAAGTTCGTACACTGTGCTTGGGATTAGAAAAGGAGTCGAGTCGGTGCAGTTCTGCTTCCAAACGTACAAGTTCATGTCCGCAGCCTCCTCTCTGTAGGGGAAGGCTACAGTTTGGAAAAAGAACCTTCCTTCTTTCCCCCCCTTTTTTTTTTTTTAATCCTCACCCAAGGACATGCTTAGTGATTTTAGAGAAAGGAGAAGGGAGTAAGAGAGAGAGAGAGAGAAAGAGAGAGAAACATCCATTGGTTGTCTCTCCTACGCTTCCTGACTTGGGACCAAACCCAGAACCTAGAATCAACCCGTGACCTTTCTGTGTTATCGACAACACTCCAACCAACTGAGGCACACAGACCAGGGCTCTCTTTCCCTTTTAAATGACTTTTTCCCTTTTATGTAACAGTTATTAATAATCCTCCATCTGCCAGACAGTGGGTTCTAGGCCACTTTTTCCCTGCATGAGGCAAAGTTCTTGCTCTTCAGGGTATTTTGGAGGAGGGTGGGCGTATAGAAGTGGAGGACATGGCAGGCATTAAAAACAATAGATGTGCCCTGGCTGGTATGGATCAGTGGACTGAACACTGGCCTGCAAACCCAGTTTGCAATCCTACTGGTTGGATTCCCAGTCAGGGCACATGCTTAGGTTGCAGGCCAGGTCCCCAGTAGGGGGCGCTTCACGGGGCAATTACATATTGATGTTTCTTTCCCTCTCTTTCTCCCTCCCCCTCTATAAAAATAAGTAAATCAAATCTTTTAAAAAATAATAGATGTAACAGAGTGTATTACATTGGGTGTATTAAACTGAGGGGATGACCGAATGCTCTCCTAGATTGCTGTTTGGGGAAGGCCTGAGGAGGTGATGTTTAAACTGAGATTTGGATGATCAGGAGCAGTGAACTATGTGAAGAGCAGGGATAGGACATTGCAGGCTAAGGGCAGGTAGAGAAAATGGGGCCAGGAAGCAGGGGTGGGGTCCTTGAAAGGCTCTGCAACCAAGAATAAGGTGTTTTGTTTGTCTTCTTTTGATTGATGACCTGGCTTCCAAAAGGGGAGTACATATACCAGTGTTTATGTTCTCATAATCCTTTCCCTAGGAATTCATCAATAAAGCAAAGCTCAGTTCTAGCTGCTTTTAATTGGTCTGATAGGTTTTTCATGATTCCCTATGCCCTTCATATGGCAAATTCTCCTGCCCTGCGCCTTTGCTTTCTCCTCTGGGGCCCCTCCCTTAATCCCTGGATGGGGGCCCACTCCCTGTATTCCTCGGGTCATCACAACTCTCTTGGTTACCCGTTGTTGGGGTCACTCCCAACTCTATTTCAGCCCTCCTTTTCTTGAGTGCCAGACAGGAGGTGCTGAGCCCTGCTCCAGATTTTAAAATCCATGTCGTCTCAAAGTACACCAACGGTCGGGAGTGACACGAAGTATGGGGGGCGGGGGCGGGCGGGGGGAGGACCGACGGTGCCCAGGGTTCGGAGGGAACTGGGCAGCTACAGAAACGCCTGCATCTTGATGGTGGCGGTTGCACACTGGCGCAGGGCCGGCCGTGCAATCTTCCTGGCTCAGCACAAAATGAAAATGTGGGGAAGCAGGAAATAAAAATGCCAGTAAAGGTACTAAATTATAAAACGTTTCCTTTTTTCTGTGGTCTCTATGAACCTATTATACTGTTTGTTTTTTTCCTCCTTAATGTTGCATTTCCCCAGGGGACGAGGACACTCCCCTTTCCAGGTATCCTCCGGTCCCATGGGCCTCCACCCCCCTGATGCCCCACAGAGGAAGTGCCACCTCTGTGCTGGGCTGTACTTAGTACCCAGACGCTGGCGGGTGAGATCCTCATGTCATTCCTGAATGTGTTGGGGTGCAGTCGTGCTCTGCCGTGGGACCTGGGTGCCAGCCTGCCCCTGAGGAGGGGGTGGGGATGGAAAGGGTGGGTGTCAGGGTTAGGGGGCTGGGGGTAACAGATGAGACTCAGGAGCACATACTCCAAGCCCCTCCCCCCAACACAATGCACTGTCCCATTGGACTTCATTTACAAAACAGAAATTGAAAGGTACGTTGAGAATTTCCAGACTGTGAACTCAAGAGCGCTGACACCCAAGCACAGGGAACTTCTGAGCGTAGCACTCTGCGTGATCGCCGAACCTGCACAGGTGTATATATTCGTCGAAATTCATCGCATGCTTCAAATGAGTGCATTTTGTTACACAATGATTATACCTTCATGAAGTTTAGCTCCTAGGAACCTAAATCCTACTATATTTAAAATCAAACACTCCTCATATCCGAATTTCACTGAGGATAATGGCATTGGCAGCCATCTGGGACCCAGCTATAAGCTGGTCACCTCTGATGCCTCCCTCGCTCCTCTGTTCAGAGCTCGTTCTCACCCACGCCTGCCTGAGCCGCCTCCTGACTTTATTATGGTTTGTGGGTGACGCCACCTGTGCTCAAACCTGCCAGCGTGCCCTCTGCTCCTTGTGAAGCCCTAGCTCCCACCCCCGGCCCTCCCCGGCCCTCAGGCCTGCACGCACGTTCAGGTCTCCGCCCACCCGGCTGTGCCAGGCTTCTGCACCCCATCCTGGTATTCTTTCTAAAGCATATGTAGGGTCATGTCTCGCCCACTCCAAAAACTCTTAATGACTACCATATTTTTCAGACCATAAGATACACCTAGGTTTTAGAGGAAAATAGAGAAAAACTTTTTGAAGCAAAAATGTGGTAAAATATTTAATAACATAAATAACCTAATATTTCACCCATGTCAATGTAAACAGAACTCAACAACAGCATTAACCACCATCATTCCTCCCAAATTGGGGGGGTGCATCTTATAGTCCGAAAAATAGGGTGTTTCCTAGACCATTAACTCCTTGGCGAGGTATCGATGGCCTTTGAAAAATCTTGCCTCAGTCTGCTTTTCTAACTTTGTTCACTCTCACAGCCCTACACACCTTATTTTTGCCACACTCCTCGGTCTCTGGGACCGCATTGTCGCACCTCTCAGCCTTCGCTCTATAAGGCCCCCTTCGTCCTGAACGCCTTCTCCCCCTCGCCTGTCACTAGGCCTGCTCACCCTCCAAGGCCCAGCGCGAGCTGCACCGTCTCTGCAGGCTCATTAATCACTGCCAACACTTTGTGCCATTCGGGTCAGCTGAATCCTCTGGCACAGAAATACGTCGACTTGTCTCCTCTTATCCACAGCGGGCAACCTCCTTCAGGTTCGTCTTTGTAAGCCAGTGCAGCAGCGATAGACGTCAAAGGAATGCTTTTCATGATTCAGTGGGAAGTATTATCACCTTCATTCTGCCAAGCCCAGCAATTTCTTCGTTCCCATTGACCTTTGAGGCTGAGTTAATGTGGGCCCCCTCCCCGTTCTGCGGAGTCTCTGCACTTGTCTCTGAGACATGCGTCATGCCCCTTGCTCACTCAGTCACCTGACTCGTCTCTCCTGTGCTCCATGTGGTGGCTCATCTCAAAGCCCAGTCCTCAGCCCTCTGCCATTTTTCCTCAGTGTCTCCTCACACGACTAATAGCGTCGGTTGCCACCTCCCTTGGGATGACACGGTGTCTCTCCTGGAATAATGGCCTCCAGCTGTGCTCCAGCCCTCAGGCCTCGATATTCCCTGGACCTCCTGGACCTCGGGCATCTCTCCCTCACGTCAGCCCCTCTTACTTTCCCCCGTTGGTGGCGAAACTGCCCTTCCAGCTGTCTGTCGTTTGTCGCCTCCGACTCACCCGTCTCCATCACCAAGGCTTGTGCACCTTGGGAAATTCTTACATACTGATTCCTCCGTTGACATCTTCACCATTTCAGACTAGACGTCATTTCGTACGCAAATAATAGTCAGCATGGAAGGAGCACCGATGGCAGGCAGTGTGCTAAGCACGATGGCATTATCGCCTCCCTATGACCCGTACAGAATTTCTGTGAAGCTCTCCAAGGTGCCCACGAGGTCAGAGACTAAGTAACTTGCCCTCGTTGACACAAGCAGAGCCAAAGCCAGCTGTGTCCCTCTGTCCAGCCTGTGATTAGTTAACCACCGGAATTATTCAGGAAGGTGCCCTGGTCTTGAGGCCAGAAGGTGCGGGTTCAAGTCTTGGATTCACTACTTTATTCGTCAAGCAATTTTTAGCAAATTTTTAAGCTTCACTTACTTCCCTCGGGTTGCTGTAAAGCTGATGTGATGGAATGCATGTGAAAACGCCTTGTAAGTTCAAGTTGTTTCCAGGCCTTGCTTAAGGAGATAAAATTGGGGGGTGGGTAGGAAACGGAATGGGGAGAGGTACCAATTTTCAGTTATAAGACGAATAAGGTCTGAGGATCTTAACTCTATCATGGTGACTACAGTTGATAATATTGTATTGTGTGATTGACATTTGCTATGAGTGGAACTTAAATGTTCTAACCAAAAAATAAACAAGTAAATGAGGCGACGGATGTGTTGACTCTATTCTTGGAATCCTTTCACAACGTATATGAATGTTAAATCATTTATACACTTTAAGTACAGGGTCTGGCACAACTAACACATCTTTTTTATTATAAAATCTTTTATTACAAAATCATAAGCATGTAATTCTTGTAACATAACAATATCACACTCAAGCTTACCATATGACATTTTAGGTAAAATGTTTAAAATAAAACCATGAATTATCACACCCATATTATTACCCGTCCAACCACACTCAAGCAGGCCTTCCTTCTGCCAGACCCCGTACATTACAATCTTGTCAAGTATACCTCCCTAAAGCGGAAAAAAAATTTTAAGCACAAGAAAGCATGCTTCGTGAGTGGACAGGTGAGACATAAAGTGAATGATCTGGTGATGACTGGAACAACTTCAGTGGTAGCACCCTTTTCCATTGACCAAATGGATCTTCTGTCTGCCCTGGAGAAAGCCTTAGCATTGACCTTGCGGGGAGGTGCGTGAGGGCTGCTGAGGCGTATGGCTGAGAAGCAGCCCTCGTTAGAACACAGAGCACAGGTTACTGTTAGAATCACAATATTATTGACAACATGTGCATTTTCTTAAATACCCGTCCACACCCGGACCAGCGTGGCTCAGTGGGTTAGGCATCATCTCGCAAAGCAAAAGGTTGCCGGTTTGATTCCTGGTCAGGGCGCGTGCCTGGGTTGCGGGTTCGGTCCCCGGTCAGGGGTCGTGCAAGAAACCGCAGACTGATGTGTCTCTCATTGATATTTCTCTTTCTCTCTTTCTCCCTCCCTCCGCACTCTCTAAAAATAAATAAATACAATCTTCTTTAAAAATTAAAAAAAAATTAAAACCAGTCTATGTAAGAATCACTTAACATTTAGGACTGAAGAACTCTTTATTCTACAAGAGCTGAACAAATCTTCCTGTAAAAACTGGAAGATGATGCTAAATTTAGATAACTATTCAAACTCACATCCAAGTAGCACTAGTTACTTCTGTCTGTTTATAGATACACATCCTTATGTCTTCTTTATTAATAGTAACATTAACTGTGCTGTTCTTTTAAAAATATATAACATTACCAGAATAGAAGCATGCATTTTTAGAAGATCCAAATTCGGAATATTCTGTCACTATCTTAGAAGTTCCGTTTAAAAATTTCTGTTTTCTGCCTTTTACTCTGGTGGTGTCTTTCTCCCTCTTTCCTTGCTTCCTTCCTTCTCTTTTTCTTTTCATTCCGTCCAACAGTATGGCACTGTGCCCACTTCACTCATTATAGTCCTAATATTGTAGAGGAAATTACCAGGAAAAAAAATGTCCTTTGAAGGTAATTTCCTCTGGTCAGCCATTAGGGTCCTAGCAGGGAGAACCTTGGGGTGCAGTAGGCCCAGCTGGGGCAGGCTCAGGAGAAATCACCCAGAGCAGGGGTGGTCGGCACACACAGTAAATATTTCAGGCTTTGAGGGCCTCGTGTCCCCTTTTGCAAGCACACAGTTCTGCTGTTGTGGAGTGAAAGCATTTATAGATAACATGTCAATGAATGACCGTGCTGCGTTCCAATAAAGATATTCTGGAAACTCAGATTTAAATTTCGCCACATTGTCATGTGTCATGAAATATTTTTCTTCAACGGATCTTTCCTTAAGCATTTAAGAATGTAAAAATCAGTCTTAGCTGGTGGGCTCTATACAAAATGTTGGTGGGCCGGATTTGGCCCACGGGCTGTAGTTTGCTGATCTCTGATCTAGAGAATTATTGTTTTACCCCTACCGGGGACCTGGCCTGCAACCCAGGCATGTGCCCTGACTGGGGATCAAACTGGTGACCTTTCACTTTGTGGGACGATGCCCAACCCACTGAGCCACACTGGTCAGGGTGCAAGCATTATTTGAAGCACTATATGCATTTTGACTCATTTAATCCTTACAGTTCTAGAAGGTAGGTAGTATTATCCCATCTTACAGATGGGGAATCTTAGATACAGAGAAGGAAAATAGCCTGTCAGTTATCACACAGCTAATAGAGCCTGGATACAATCATTCACCAAGTTGGGCCCGGCACTCTCACTCAATCTGATACACTGTGGCTTTTCTGGGTAAAGCATCTCACTTCCTGTGGTGAAGACATATTTTCACAGGCATCCACATGGAGGATTTTTGTCACGCCAGCTCCATTAAGCATGTGAACAAAAAGTTACAGCATGTTTCCAGTAATGTTTCCATTTGAAGGCAAGGGGACAGATGGCACTGTCTTATTTAGTAAGGAAGTCACTGTCATCAAAGGTGTTTGAGCAGAGGTGGGACGACTTCTGCCTTCTTGCAATTCCTTAGAAAGATTTCGGTTATTTTCTATAAAATAAAAAGTATAGAGGAGAGGACGGTCTGCACCCCTCCCCACCGCCTGCTCAGGCACAATCTCATTACACTCACAGGGCCTGGGTGTCCGTAAGGCCAGACCTGGAGGCAGGAGGTTGCATTTCAGACTGCTGTGGCCTGTTGCCATGAGAACTGAGTGAACCTGCCTCAACCTCACCCATCACACTCACACACACACACACACACACACACCCCATTCTGCCCATCTCTGGCTTCTAACCTTTCTTCCTGACTGAAAACTATTTGCAAGCGGTATTAGGGAAGCATTATTTGATTTAATTATTTATTATGTTAAATGAATAGTCACATATGAGTAGTGATATAGAAAGGTTAGATCTCCTGGATATGTGACTTTTTAAAAAAAGCAAGTATAGCCCAGAACGCACTGTGCTCCTGCTGGTGTTAAAAAAAAAAAAAAAAAGCTGGTGGGAGATGGGTATTATCATGGACTTTGCTGGAAGGGTAAATAGAAAAATATGACAGAGTGGGCTTCTGAAGAACCACATGGGAACCTGGGGTGGGGGGTTACAGTTTTCCTTGTGACCTCTGAAAAGTTATTTGAATTTTTACATTTTAACTCTCACCCCAAATACCCATATATGTCTATTCTTCAGTTTTACACCTTTCTTCCTCATGTCGCAGAATCTACCCAAGCCCGAGACTCTTTTTTCACTCGAATCTCCTTTGGCTACATCAATAACCACACACATTTTACAAATAAAAATAACTTCCTCTGGGTCTCTCCTTACAGCTCTGATAATGATAGAGGAAGAGCACGTGCATCGATGTTGCTGTTTCCCCGTGGATTGGATGGTGTGGTCCCACAACATGCACGTTTACGTCTGCCTTTTCCCTGGAACCTGTGAACACTACCTTATACGGTAAAGGATGTAATTAAGTATCTTGAGAAGAGGAGCCTATCCTCGCGGGCCCTACATTCAGTCAGATGTATGGTTACAAGAGAGAGGCAAAGGGAGTTTTGAGAGAGGAGAGGGGGAAGCAGTGCGACCGTGGAGGCAGAAGCTGGGGTGATGTGCAAGCCAAGGACTGCCTGCAGCCCTCAGAGCTGGACGAGGCGAGGGATGGATTCTCCCCTAGAGCCCCTGGGCGGAGTGCAGCCCTGCCGACACCTGGGTTTCAGACTTCGGGCCTCCAGAACTGCCAGAAAATCCATTTCCCTTGTTTAAAGCCACTCAGTTTCTTGTAGCTTGTTACGGCAGCCCTTGGAAATTAATATAGGGGGGAAAAGGTGCAACTAATAGCTAAAGTTAAGTTTGTAGAGTCCATAAATGCTCATGGTTGTTCTGGCCTGAATGATACCATAAGTTGACTGTATTGAGGTATTTAATTCCTCAGTCCACACTTAGTTGTTACCATAGAAACTATGAAGTCATAAGGTTCTTGTCAGTGAAAATGTCAGGGGCTGGATAAGCACCTGGGAGATGCGTCTAAAGCAATCCACGCATTGGACGGAGATCAGCCTAGATGATGTCAGATCCCTTTCAATGTAAGAATACACTCCCAGAGGGAAATTTACTTCCAAATATTGAGGCTCACCATTTTAAGGACATTAGACTAGCCAAACATTTAGAAAATACATTTGCCTGGAAAAGGTGTTTGAAGGTGTAAGGTACTCAGGACTTACCTTCCATAAACTTTCCAGACCAGGAATCCTGAAGGAACACCAGGTCATTTTCCACTACTGAAAATTCACTAGTGGAAAAATAAGTAAAATAAGGTAACTCACGTGTTTTCCAAAAATTACCAATTAGGACCCACGCCAACATTTTTAAAAGTGTCAGCATGCTGTCGCCAATATAGATAGAACTTTGATCTCTCCTTTTGTTCTGCTCTACTGGAGAGATTACACATTTCCTCATATTGTTAAATTGCCAACACATTCATAGCTCAGTGTTGAGATTATAAAGAGGTAAATTATTCTTTTCACTACCACTATAATCTTTTTTTAATGGACACATCTTTTAGAAACTTCGTTTTCCGTCAACCTTATTTCCATTCTGTTTAAGAGTCTGTGGAAGAACAGCTTAAGACGCCCCAGTGACTGTTCCTACCCATTCGGTGACCTGCGCACTGGGGACCGCAGACCGCCTTCAGCGGCCGGCCGAGCGCCCAGGGTTCAGTAGGAAACTGCCCAACAGACACGGAGGGCGCCTGCGCCTTCGGACCAGGCTGCGACCTCAGGCTGCGCGGCGGGGAACTCGGGAGCGGGAGCGGTCCACGCACCCTGAAATTCCTCCTTGGTCACCCAGCCTTTTTCAGCAGCGGCCTGCTCTTCCCTTTCAGTTTCTTCAGGGTCGCTGGAGAAGTAGAAAGCAGACACGACCTCTCATGGGTGTTTACGGGAGATGGTGCCACGCATGTGCAGTACTTCCCAGGCCAGGATCCACCACATCAGACCCACCGAGTGAGCAAGCCCCTTGTCGTTGCAAGGATGGTATGTCCACATAGCACAGAGTCTGTGTCACGCAGCGATGGTGGGAAGGCTAACAACATAAGAGGCCACAGTGAGAGGCTGGTGGTCGGTCCTGGGACCAGTAACCACCATAAGTAAGTCTTGGCCCCCAGAAGGCTGCCCGGGTCTGGTTAGTGAAGGTGCCAGGAGTGAAGGGGTCCGCAGTGGGAGCGGCTCCAGCGGCAGACACCAACTTCAGCACAGCTCGCCGGGCAGGGTTCCTGGACCATATGACTCTGCCACGGGCGGGGTGTTCAGTGGCCACAGTGGCTCGAGCTGCCAGCAGAAAGCTTCTCCCAGGTTCTCTTCAGATTTATGATGTAGCTGCCATCACTTTTCCTTTTGTAGATGTCATGTTCCATTTGGAAGTCAAGGTTGGTGCCATCTAAGTGGGTTCCTGCTGCCAGGAATTTGAGGATATTCTCCTCCTTCATTTACAGGCCAAAAAGGCCTCTGGACATGGTGAACGTTTCCCTTCAAGTTATGTGGGAACCGAGAACAACGCTGTATGATCCAGTCTCTGGGCAGTGCGGAAAGCCACATATATATATATATATATATATATATATATATATATATATATATATATTATTTTCTTAACCAAATATATGTATATATTTGGTTAAGAAAATGAGAAAGCAGGGGGAGGCCCAGAGGAGGGCGATGGTTATAATATACAGATAATTACGTCATGCCGTAGCCGTATTTACTCTAAAAGTTTTGATGTCTCTCATGCTGAAAAGCATCATGTAAAATATGTATTTAAATATGTATTCGTGTTAAAACACATGTAAGATAGTCCTAGCTGCCACAGAACCTGCTGGGTGTTCTATAAATGTTTATAGCTAAGTTCTATATTTTGTAAAATGTTATTTTGTTGCCCAAAACATTCTCATCATACTAATAAAGAAGAACCTAGGCAGAGCAGATGTTAATTGGCCATGTCCAGTATTTCTGAAATAATGGCTGAATTTTCTGAGCTTCTGAAAGTCACCCTAAACACACACTTAACACCTAAATTCCCAGAGTTCCAAGAGCCTGGACGTTAAGGTGGTTACTTAGTTCATTAATTATAGCATTGGTGAGATCAGGGTCATGAATTTGATTATTGTATGAACCAGAGTCATTTTTGTTCCAGAACCTCAGCTACATTCTTAGTCTCAGCAAGTTTTATTGTAAATATGGGCCATCTCAAGAAGGACTAGAGGAAAGATGTAAAACTCTCCACAACTACTCGGGGGAGAAGCAGAAACCATCAAAACACTTATCTGTAGGATTATCTTTATGTAACAGTGATTATTGTCAGACGGAAGAGCTGCGAGGAGCTGTGGTTGAGGGAAGCCAAGAAAGCCAAAACCAAAAATATCAGTAAGAAGCCCTGAAACGGGTGGTTTCAAAGGCTCACTGAGAATCTGTCAAAATTCTCAAGATAGTCTAAGGAAGTCCCACTACCAGTCTTAAGAGCTCCCTGGGAGGCTGCAGTGACTCGGTGTCAATGGCAGTCTGGCCGCAGCTGGCTCCCTGGGGGTCAAGTGTGCCTCTCTGGCCCAGGGGCTGGCTCGTCCACGCGAACTGCTTTAGGCCAATGGAATACGGGCAGTTTGACTTACGCCACATCCAAGCAGGAGCTCTAAATGTGTTTGCATCGTGTGGTTTGGTCTCTTGCTCCTGCCCTTTACCGAGAACAGCACGCCGCAGGGAGGGGCCGTTCCACCCGCCCAGTGCCGGCAGATGTGCGGGGCACAGCCGGTCGAGCGGAGCTCCAGTGGGGTCGGGCAGAGCTCCGGCTGATCCCGGACCCGTGAACAAGAAATAAAGGTTTGTCACAAGACGTTTCAGTTACGAGTCCCAGGGAATGCTAATACAAGATTTTGTATGTCCATCCTCTTCAATTATATTCATCCTTTCTATATCTAATATGTCTCCAAGATTCTCTTGTGCCGAAGAATTTAAAGACCAGGTTTCTAACTCCAGTTCAATTTTCTTTTTATTAAAGTGCTTCAGTAAATAAACAGTGTTATCAACAATCGACACAAACTTGCCTGAAATACAAATAAAAGTCCTCTACTTAATGAATCACTCAAACAATATTCTTCGAAGAAGTAACAGTGATTGCCATGGGAAGGTGACCAATCTGAACTTATTCCTAACCACACACGAGGGTTCTCCAATGGGGATGGGATGTTCAGCCTTAACAGACGGGGCTGGCTGTCGGTGCCTGAACGGTAGTTCCGGCAAGTCCGTGGAAAGATGCCGTGATCTGAAACGGATCACTTGTCCGCGGTGCTGCAGTGTTTCCATCTACATTGAGAATTAATCTTTCCTTAGAGAAGATTTGTAAGAAAGTGTGAAATGTTAAGGTTTATCATCCTTCTAGGCCTCAGAAAGCATTCACGTGCACATTTTTAAAAGGTCAACTTATTTGTTCTTGACACAAATTAAATACTATATGGCTTTAAAAGAAATAGATTGATGACTGCTCTTTCCTTGAAAATTATCTTTTTACTTAAATCACATTAAAACTATAGATTAATAGCATTCATCTATGATGTGCTCAGTAGATTTTGATAAAATTTATGAATTATTTTAAGAAATTTCTTCTATTACATATTTACATGGCCTTTCCGTACAAACAGAAGTCCGGCCACCCTAAGTGCACGGAGAGGTGGAACCCAAGTTTTAATCAGAGTTTTGATATAGCTCCTCCGCATATGGCTTGTAGCTTAATCATGACTTCCAAACGATACCGTGGCTGACAAAGGACAGAGTATAAATAAACCAATTTTGAACACACCTTCTGGCATAATTAAAGTGGCTTGGTGCAGTCAGGAAAACAATCCAGTCGTGTCTACATCGGGGGAGGGGGGACTTAAAGCAAAAAAGCTTGAAAATATAGATGACAATTGTGGGGATAGAAGAGAAATAACATAATTCTGATCGAATCAGAAACTTTTTAAAAACCTTGTTTCTGGTGGGAAGTATGTGATTCTGCTGTAAGAGAAGTTTAAAGAGGTTGGTACATCAACTCATGTTTTCAAAGAAATGCGCAATACTTTTTGGTGGGAACAGTATTGCTAAATCTCCACATGCCACTCTGAAACCACTAACGGAAAAAGAGGAAATGTAATCATTAGTCAACATAGGAGAAGAAAAATGGCTAGCTATCTTGCTGTTCAATAACCGATCATGAACACAAATGGACACACCATATCAATAAATAAAACCGTCTGTAGTTAACTGGTCATTTAAAAAATAAATTGGACGAAAATAATGATTTTCTGTCCTCAGTCCCTTTAAGACTAAGGTAGTTTCAGAAAAAACCTGGAACCACCTTAGGGTAGGCCTGACAGTTTCACACTGGTTGTGGCCAGACACTCCGTGCCCTGCACAGAGCACACAAGGAAATCATTTTCACACTGAACACACGCCTCTCGGGGACTAAAGGAAGAACACTTTCTACCACACACCTTTCTCTAACATGCAATATTTAGGTAACGGTAAATCATCATCTTTCACAAAGAAGGTGCAGGTGCTCCAAAATCATCTTACAGCTAATGACTTCAGAAAGAGGTGTCAAAATTTTAAACTGAAAATACTGACTTAATGTCAAAGTTGGTTTTGCTAAACCTCTGGTAAGTCCTAGGAATCCAGGGGGAGCAAAAACCAAAATGTCCCCCCTCTTTTGAGACATGCACCTCCCATTACCATGAGGAATGCCACGGGCCAAATGCCGTCATGAACTCGTTCGCACTCTCGGGGCCAGCAAGGGCTAGTTCCAGGTAAAACTCAAGCAAGGGGCAGTCCCACAAAAGAGCATGTCAAAGACCAGCAAGAGATTTCCAAGGCCGCCTGGCACCCAAGTGACCCCAGAGTAAGTTCATCATTTTTTTTGGGGGGGGGCTCAGGATCCTACCCTTGCACTGTCTCTGGGTCCAGTAGCCCCCAGAATGTCCTGAACGACATTGCATGTCCTTGGACTGGGCCAGCTGTCCCCTGGACAAGCACTTCTAGAGCTGGAAACAGAGGCTGAATGAAGCAGGGTAGGCAGAGCACCATTTATTGGAGCCAACCCCCGTCTGTCAGACGCTTTGTTGACAAGGGCTCAGTGATTCTGGAGCAGCTCTTCCCAACAGATGGGCTGCGAAAACACCTCTCTTTCCAGCCAGATCTCATACGAATAGTGGAAATCCTCAGGCAGCTCCAGCCTTTGCCCCAGCACACTCTGCAAGCAGTTATCCACAGGTGAAAATTCGGAGTCCTGCGGTCTGTCATATCGGCGGCTATTAAAAGCCTCAATGTTGGCTCTCAAGGTGCATTCCTCTGCTTGGAAGTCCCACGGCCTAGCATCGATGTCTGTGATGGGAAGAGAGAAACAGACCAAGTACACCATTCAAGACACTGCTCTCCTTACCACACAGCACGAGCCAAAATAATTTTAGGACTGTAGAAATGTAACGACTCCTTAACTGTTAAGGAGTTGAAATTACATTCGGCCCTTTGAAGGCAACCGCGAGGCTGATGTGGCCCCCGGTGAAAATGAGTTTGACACCCTTGGTCTGTAGGCTACCAACAATGGAATGGCTCCGAATTTCCTTTTCTGTAAAAAGTAAATAACATTCTGCCACTCAGGCTTAAAAAATATATGCATGCCCATGTACATAAACTTACATATACAGACTGCCCTCAGAAGGATAGTCCAGAAACTGGTAAGAGTGATTGCCACTGAGAAGGAAATGAGGACCCTGAGGGAGGCAGGCTTCTTTTATTGTATTTCCTTTTCATTAGTTCACTTTCTTCCTAGTTATATGCACAGTGAGTCCTCACTTAACGTCATCCAAAGGTTCTGTGACCTTCAGCGACACCATTTTTCCACAGGTTAATTGATATAAATGAGAGTTAAGTTCCAAAGACGTCTCATCAACATTATAATGAAACGACGCTGAACAAAATGATGTGATTTGAGGGCCTGCTGATCACATTTTCAAAATGACAAGTCAGTTCCTTTTCTTGAGCTCTGCTCGGAGCCGGGAGTTTCCCATTTAAGCAGAATCGCCAGCTCTCAAGGAATGTGAAGAGGCGGGAAGGGGTACAATGAAGAGCATCAGAATGAACCCATTAGTAAAGCTTTTTCCTGACTTCCTAGGACCTCCCCCAGCACACGATAAATCTGTGCCAGTTTATATTGATATATGAGATTAAGGCTTCCATGGAGGTAAAAACAGAAAACATAATCTACGTTTTTATTCCACTTAGACTCGTGTTTCAGGGCGAGAGACCGTATTCCTCAGATCGCTCACCCCCACACTCAGCGGTTCACCCTAAGGAAGTGCGGTTAGGGCTTCGGCTCATGATGGCAGCAAGGACAGGAGTGCCATTTGCAGGATAAAACATTTTCATGGTTTAAAACTCTATAAGAATTCAAATAGCTAACTGTGCTTTCTGTCTTATAGTAGAGAGAGAGGAAGGAAGAGAGGGAGAAAGAGGGGTGAGACATCAATGGGTTGTCTCCCAAACACGCCCGACCAGGGACCAAGCTGGCAGCCTCCATACGCGCTCTAACTGGGGGTTGAACCCGCAACCTTTTGGTATGTGGAATGACGCTAGGACCACCTGTGCCACCTGGCCAGGGCCAATTTGCTTTCATTTTAATAAAATGTATATTTACATACAGAGAAAAAATCTGGAAGAGTATACAACAGGATGTTAACGGTGGCAATCTTTGGGTTGTACAAATATGGAGTAAAAATGCTAATATCAAAAAATGTTTGCTTACTTGTATTTACAAATTGCTTTGTAATAATATAAGGTTATTTTAATTTTAAAAATCTGCACTGGGGGGTGGAATGGGATGGGAGTAAAAGACAGAAACTGTACCTGAACAACTAAAACAAACAAACAAACAAACAAAGTGTCATGTAAAGGAATGTTTTGGAAAGGGGGTAATTACCCCTCAATTTACTTGTTTATAAAGTGTATTTTCATAGGGCGGGGGCACGTGCTAGACTGGGGCAGTGCCTTAAAGTTTGTTATATGAGCACCAAATTTGTAATCATGTATTTTCTCATCCAAAATATGTAACAGTTCCCACCACGAGAGCAGAGACCAGTGCGTGTCAGTTTTGTGCGAGTCACGAGCTCCGGGCGTCCTCACCGTTCCCGTACGCCCAGTCGTCGTTCATGCGGTGGCGCACTTTCTGGTAAATGGCCGACATGGTCTTCATGTTGCTTTTCCTCCACTGGCGCCCCAGGTACTTGGTCTGTATTTTTAGCAGCTTCAGGACATAAAGTTGCAGCATGGCCTGTTTGACCTTTAGGGCCCTCTTTAAGAT
>PVKM010022557.1:0-21743 GCA_004027735.1 Carollia perspicillata
AAGTCTCTCTCTGCCCCCGTTTCCCCCCTTTGCCCACCCCACCTGCCCCTGCTCCCCTTGCTCTCTACCCCCACACTGTTGTTGGTGTCTTTGTGTGACGTGTGTGTGTGTTTCTGCTTCATCCCTTCACCTCTTTCATCCAGTCCCCCAGCTCCCTCCCCCCGACAGCTGTCACTCTGTTCCATGTAGGATCAAAGGTTCGTTAGAATCTAAAATCATTTTTGACTTCAAATATACTAGGTTACTCACCGGGCTTACACCACAAAGGCACTAAGCAGCATGGATCATGCCTTCTAGTCAAATGTGGGAAAACTTCTTCCACAGACATGTGTCTACAGTCATTCTTAGGGCGTCTCAGAGACAGGTGGTGAAGCCCCGTGTCTCCCTCTGCCGTGATGGAGTCTCAGTTGCGGGTGGACAGCCAGCATTTCAGAAGGTATAACCACACATTCTTCTAAAATCAAGGGGTGAAAGGATGACTCTAACCACCAAAACAGAAGGACCTGAATAGGAACGTCTTCACATTCCTATTAATTATTTAATTTAGTAGTCTAAGTACCCCAATGCACAGGCGGGGAAAGTGAGGCATGAAAGTGCATTTTTCAGAAAGGGTTTCCTAAAGTTAACAAAGTCATGGTCATAACTGCAATCAGAACTCGGGGGCTTGACACCTCTGGGATGTAATGGATTCGAGATTTGCACAAAATGTGTTTAACTCGCCTTTCCTGTTTGCATCACACCATTTCAGTCTGACTTCTTGCCAAATCTTTAAAGCGTGGACCTGGCAAATGCCACCTACTACCTGCCTTCTCTTATCATGTGAAAAAGGCTACCCAGTGCTAGTGTAAAAAAAGATTACCCATATTATTGTTTAATACGCAGTTTGCAAGGTTCAGCTGTGAAAATACTGCGTACCCGAATTTCAGTAACTCTCAGGAAACATCCACAAAGTTCTGGCAATCCCCCCAAAAACAGAAAATTTACCTATCCTTTGCCTTACTGTTGACTGCCTCATAATTAGTAGCATCAAAGTACTAAACTACTAAATAAAACTGAAAGGATCATCCAAGTTCCTAGATAATACCAAAACATTTATCTAGAATTGTTAAATAAAACAGCACTTTGGTACCATTGTCAGAAAAACCTATAAAGATGAACATAAGCATGAGGCATTTTGCATGGTACCGACCGAGTAATGGGAACTGGACAAGGTGCAACCACGGTACCTTGTTGACCAGCTTTACATCTGGAACCGTCGTTGTCTACCCCTGCGAGCCACCAGTCCGATTCCACAGGGCACCTTCCAGAGAGACAAGCTGTTCATACCACGACTGCTCTTATCACTATGTTCCGGACCAGTCCCATTTTCTTGAATCATAGCACCTTGCTTTTTCATGTTTTGTTTTTTTAAATGTTATCCCTTCTTGTCCAGTGGAAACCAGTCCTCTGACAGTTTGCTCCTAGAGATTCTGCAAGACACTCCGATTCTGGTTTAGTGGCAATACGCTGTTTCTGTGGGTGTGTTTATTCCCGTGAAGCGAGGGTATCTAATTGTTGGCGACGCTGCTCGAATGTGTATGTGCCTGTTCTGCACCTGTTCTTCGGGTGCCAGCTGCCTGTTCTCCAGATTCTTGGAGTGGTATTTGATTACGGGTGAGATGGTTTTGCTTCTCATAATTGAATCATCTGTAGAATAGTTCTTCTGCCTTTAAAGTTGCCTGACAATACCCCAATTTTTTTGCAACCCCAAGTTGTTGACCTCACACGTGGCTGAATGAAGGTTCTTTCTACATGCTGGTGTTTACACAGCACCTCTGCGTGCAGAAGCCACACTCTCCTGCATAACCAAGCACAGTGGGTGTGCAGCGGATTCTGGATCGGTGCTGACCAAAGCTGCATCCACGGGGCCTTCGGGTGCCAGCTGCTGACCACACTGGGACCGTAGGTGTCAACCATTTGGTCTTCAAACAGACCTTCTGGGTTTGCAAAATAAACATATTCAAAGATACAGAAAGCCATTGGGTTTCCTTCAGACTTTGGTGTAATTAATACCAAGTAACTGGGTAACCATGTCGCTTTCAGAACTTGTTGACACCAAGAAGCTCTTTCTTTAATGGAGAAGCATTTGCCAGTTCTCCACTCTGTGCCACATCTATTTTCCTGTGAAGTGTTTCAACAACAAAGACTGGCAGTTTTCTGATCACAGTTTCCTGTAGTGGTGTACCCTGTGTGTGCCACTCTAAGATTTGAACTATATCATCTCTTCCCGCTGACTCCAGTAAAGACGTGATTTATAAGACCCATTCCCTGGGCTGTTCTGAGTGTTGTGCTGAATCTCCATCTCTGTGGACATTACCAGCACTCTCCGACCCTGGGGCTGCAGCCCCACGAGCCCCAGAGTGATCACAGGCGGCACAGCCAGCTGCATGGGCCACTCTCCCATGCAGATGCACCTGAACACTCCACATTCCTTGCGGTCCCCGACTCCTCTAGCTCCGTGTCCCCGCAGAAAGCAAGTGGAGGCACCCGACACTGCGGCAGGGGTCTGAGCGCCAACCAGCTGCCCACACAGCCAGCCCACTATGCCTCAGGAGTGTGGGTCTTTGACCTCCTTCTGGCCATTTTCCTACAGTACATTTTTATGTGTTTATTTACTTATCCAACAGTCCTCGGTGCCTGCAGTGTTCCAGGGCTATTAGATGTAAAGGATACCAAGATATCTAGCAGGTAAAGACTGTTTGGTTCAGTGTTATTGCCCGCCCCTTGGCACATGGTAGACACCATGTAAATATTTTTTTAAGCAGTGAGTTAAAGGTTAGGCCCTTGTTTTGTGTTTTGGGTATGTGCTCAGAGTTAGCTCATACAATTGTAGCTCATTGTGCAAGATATTTAAAAAAATTTTTTATAAATGTAATCCCATTTATTTCCCTGTAGTTTTAAGATTTAGGCTAAATCTCTTCAAAGAATTTGCTTCTAAAAAAGTAATGGCAGGAATGCTGTAGCTCTTTTAAGAATGACTCTATGAAGGGAAAATGTTTTGCCAGATTTTGATGTGGTGCTGGGTGTAATTTACCAAGTGCATTTCCACATGCTGTACTGTTGGATCTTCCATCACCTCTGTGGAAGGCAAGATAAGCTCACTGTCCCTGCCATGGTGGCGCCCTCAGGGCGGGCACGTTGTGTGGGGCGCACAGAAGCTAGGGGGCTTTCCTCAAGGGTCGCAGCTAACTCGCAGGACCTCGTCCTCTCGCCCCGGCTCCTTTCGGTCCTCCCTTTCAGAGAGTGCTCTCTCTGTCCCCTGCTCACAAACGGCTCGTGTGAAGAAGGCTGTGGGGGCATTCAGTGTTAAGTGACACGTCTGACTCTTCAGAAACAGCGTTAGTAACATACATACTCATTAAGTAAGTGAAATATAGCACTATTAAAACATGCCTGTGAGACTGTTTTCAAACATTGAACAATTTGTGCTGATTTGACCACTCTCCTTATCTCTGGTAAGAGCTGAGGGGCTTCATGAAAATGTGTAGCGAGGTAAAGAGCAGACAGGCCTCTCTGAGCACTTCAGTCCCTGCGTGTGTTTTACGATGTGTGATTGGGCAGTAATACCGACTTCGCAGGAGTGTCCTGAGGATGGAATGAGGTACCGTGCAAGCCTGGTGGTACTCATTAGAGGTACGCAGTGACCGACAGCAAAAGCAAAATAAGACTGTGACAAGTGAAAACCTAAACACCGTAGGGGGAAACGAACTGTTTTCAGGTGCTTGTGTGTACTCTAAAATCCAGTTTCTTATTACAGTAATTTTTATCTACGTATTCATGTAGTTTCTCCAAGGACCTCTATTAACCTAATTTCAATTACTCCGTATATATGAAAGGATCAAAATTATTTTCTGTTTAAAGTAAAAAGAAAAAGGGAAGGGGTCGGAGGATGAGTGAGAAAGGTGACGAGAGGAAGAAGTGCAGTGGGTTGTTACGGAACAGTCACAGGGTGTCAAGTACAGCATGGGGGGCGTAGTCGGTGTTCCGGTAACTGTGCGTGGTGTCGGACGGGTGTGAGAGTCATCAGGATGACCATTTAGTACGTTATGTGATGTCCAGTCACCGTGGTGTGCACCTGAAACTCAGACAATAATGTGTGTCAACTGGACTTGAAAAATAAAAGCATCATTAAATAAATAAACTTCCCAATTTGGTATGACCTTTCACAGTCTGAATTAGGAGCCTTTATTACATCGTTACCATTTGAGTATTTTAGGACTTGTTTGCTGTGGTACCCTACATGTCAGGAATTTAAGGCACAACAGGAATCCTGGTCTTGAAATAAAACCTTGGGGAATAAAATAAAATAGATTGTCAACAGCAAAGCTCGATAACATATGATTGTAATGTAGTGTTATTCAGAGTCATAAGATTTCTATTAACATTACACTAATTAGGAAAAATTTAATTGGCTTTTAGGGAAAAAAATCTGACATGCATAAGGGTACTATTCCACCTCTCTGTGCCTTGGAGGTTTGTTTTCACAGCAGAGAAAAGACCAAAAACACTTCTACATACAATAAGGGACCTACTTTTTCATAAATACATCTTATAGCTTGAAGGTTATTCTTTTGTACTTTGAAAAGCATGATTTATTTAATATCAAAACAAATGTTCTACTCGTATAAAAGCTGTGATAAAATGTTAGTAGTAAAATAATAAAAAGTATTTTTCTTGGAAGAAATATTAGGCAGAGTGTATCAAAATAGTAACTTTTTCTTTTTTTGTTCTATTAGTCCAAACACCTAAAGTTACTTGTTGGCCAAGTGTGCGGCCTCATAAGATTAAGGTTAGTTGGATGCTGCTTCCCTCCGACATCCCCGCGGTTCTCCTGTTTAGTGACCTTATTTAGCTGTCATGGAGTCATGACAGTGGTGAGGGGTTGAACCGAGGTCATGTCGCCAACTCTGGAAGGACCTAGGCATTGGGACGCCGTCTGGGAACATCCTCTACTTACTTGCAGTATCAACTCCATCTCGAGTTTACTGTGTCTGTAGGCTGGTTGACCATATCGTTCAGTCCAACCAGTACAGCTGGCCGTCTCAGGTTACGTAGAGGCGTTGAGAGAAGAGGCAAATGGAAATTTGCATGGCTGACAATTTGGCAGTTTTCAGATTTTTTTCAAATCTTAACAAAAGAATATAACCTCACATTTCCCTTTCTGCTTGAAATCTGAGGAAAATTCCATGACCCTCCTTGCTAAGTCAGGGTTTGACTTTTTAGGAGAAGTCATAATGCAAACTAATTTTCAAAAGGCACATCGCATATTTTAGCTGTCCTCCCCCAGTCCCTCAGGGCCTGTTGTGGATTTGCTGCTGCTGGAACACCGGTGTTGGGTGAGCGGCGCTGCTGTTAACGTTGCCCACGGCGCACTCTGGACTTTCATCCAGCCTGGGGCGTTTACCTGGAGCCAGACTCAGTTCTCAAATCCCAGCATTGCTCCCTGAAGTCAGGAGGGAGCCTGGCCATCAAGGACAGCAGTCTTAGCTATTTATTGTCAGTTCGTTTCTTCAGTATCATCGTGATAGCTCAGGAAAACACGTGCTGTTCATTGTTTTAACTCTGAAGTCCATCTCTGGTGACAGCGCTGGAAGTTTATTAATATCACTTCTTCCTTTGTAGGTTCCATAGTTGGAAATAACTTCTGAGAGGTGAAATTCTCTTATTACACAAGTCACGTAAATTTGTTTTAGGAAAATCAGAAAATAAGGAAAGCAAAAAGAAGAAAATAGAAATAATCTATAATCCACCTCTTAGAGAAACCACTGGTAACATTTTAGTGCATATCTAAATGTTTTCTTATGTATGTTTGCATAATATTAAATATATTTTAATAAAAATGAATTTTGCTGTACATACTGCTCTGTACTAGTATTGTTCATTCTACAGTATTCTATATATCTCTCATGTCCATAAATATAATTGTACTTTCAATAGACAAATCTCTCTGTCTCTATCTTTTAAAACATATGTAAGTACAAAGAAAACAAAAACGGCCCATAATCTCACAACCCATGTTGACATACTTTGATGATTAGTAAAATAACTAGCATTAACTGGTTGCTTACTATACGACAGGGGCTGTTTTAGCTGTTAGTTTCTTCAATCCTCACAAAAGCTGTTAGAAGTAAGTACTGCTATTAATCCTGTTTTACAAATGAGGATACTGAGGCTAAGAAATGAGCAGCATCATTTACAATGTCCAAGATTTGGATGCAGTCCAAGTGTCCATCAATAGATAAGTTGAGAAACTACTACTCAACCGTAAACAAGAAGGAAGTCTTACCCTTGGCAGCAGCATGGATGGAGCTGGAGAGCATTATGCTAAGTGAAATCAGCCAGTCAGAGAAAGACAAGTCCCATATGATTTCATGCATATGTGGAATCCAACAAACAAAGTAAACAAACTAAACAGAAACAGACTTGTAGATAGAGAGCAGGCTGACAGCTGTCAGAGGGGAGGAGGGTTGCAGGGCTGGGTGAAAAAGGTGATGGCAATTAAACAAACAAACAAACAAACACCCAAAACAAAAACAGAAAAGCCTCATAGATACAGATGACAGTTTGGTGGTGAACAAGCAACACAATATGCAGATGAAGTATTTTAAAATTGCGCACCTGAAACCTACATAATTTTATTAACCAATGGCACCCCAGTAAATTCCATAAAAGAAAAAAGAATGAGGATGCATTAGGACTCAGGCAGTCTGGGTCCGGAGCCCATTTCTTAACTACTGTGGACCGTCAAAAACGGACAAGTGAAATAGCTGCTATGTCACCTTTAGCACCCATCCATTCACCGCCCATCCATCTCTGTTTATACAAAAAGGAACATACGCGGTTTTCTTCATTGTTAAAGAAAATGTGGAGATCTTGATCGGCACGTGCACGGCTATCTCGTTCCCTGTAACAGCCACTGGGGCATCCTCTCTGCACTGTGGTTTAGTTCCCTAGTTCATGCAATGCACACTCTTTTGTCTCCCGATGTTTGCAGTTATAAGCAATGCAGCAGTAATATTCTTGTACTAATGCAAATACTTACTAGGTGATAAAATCAGGTGCTATATGTAGAGTTTCATGAAACAGTGCCTGCTACATAATGAGACTGTTAGTGCTATTACCATTAATGCCATGTGCCACACTGTGCCAAGATTTTAATCTGCGAAATAGCCCTATGAGGTCAGTAGTGTTGTTACTTCCGTTAAAGCTATTGCGACTGGTTATGGCCAGGAAATGAATACTCATTAATTTACAAGTATAAGTCAGCCTTTGTACCTGCTACCTCTTTAGGCCAAGTAATTTTTCCAAGGTCCTACAGTTGTAAGTGGAGGAAATAGGGTATGAGGCCTGCTCTGCCTGTTCGTTCCGTTGTACCTCGTATATGGCCTTCCACTCCTGGGCCGTGCCTTGTGAAGACCTTCCCGTTAGGTGGTAAAACGGGTTGAACTCTGACGTACATTTTGACCAAAGAGGTGAAATGTTTGGAAAATATCCAATTTGATATAGAGCACTTCAGACACTTGGTGTGTCTTCTGTTGTGTTAGGCAAAGACCTTTGTCCCAACAGCTCTGACCGCCTCCCCTTCCCCACACCTGCTCTCACCACTTTTGAAAACGTCCCTTCCTGCCTGCTGCCCAGCTGGGTCAGCACTCCCCTTGACTGAAACCTCTGTTCCCCTTTGTCCTCTGCTCACTCCTGTTCCTCTTCATACTCGTGTGGGCATGCTGCTTTCTCTAGTTCCCAGTGCCATGGCAACAGTGCGTGGCAGCTGCTCTCCTGGCGGTCAAGGAAGAAGGCCGCATGCATGCTTTCTCTTTGAGCTGTTGTTTGCAATTAGCAGGGCGGTGCACCCTGTTCCCCAGTGAACAGCAGGGCAGTACCCGACTGCGGCCAGGGCCACGGGGCCTGTGGGACGGAGTAGCTCGCTGCCTGCTGGGCTCCTCTGCCTCAGTTCACACACAGGAGTTGCCTGACCACCCGTTGCCTCCTGCGCCCCGCCCCTTCACGGTTTTTTTTTAGAAGTCTGTTCAGTCTCCCCCTACTCTGAAGCTTCTGTCTTGAATCACACTCGTGTTCTCTAGGGGGTTGGAAAAGATCTTCTTCCTGCAGATGACCGTTTCTCATAGCTCCCTTCACCTCTTCTGTTATTTGCTCTGAACATTGTAACAGTATTTTACTACGAATCATTAGGGGAAATCAGTTCCATTTTGTTTTCACAAGCCAAAGTTAAATAGGTAAATGAATCTGTAAATAGGTAAATGACAGAGGGATACTGTGTTTGCTTTGTTTTAAGGAGTAGCTTCTACCAGATCATTCTCTGTCAAAGTAGATTGAGGACGTAGGCTAGTCATTCCTTATTATTGGAATCAGTAATATTCATACCTTCTCTGTTTAGTGTGATAAACATTAAATCTTTATCTGAACTCTCGTGGTATTTTAGAACTGGAAGGTATCCTACAAATCATTTCTTCTAGACCCTTCTGTGGCAGACATTTATCAGGTTGGCTACAAAGTTTATTTGATTTTTTCCATACAATGGCTCTAGTAAGTGCTTAGTTGTCTTTACCATCATTTGAAACACTTTTGTTAGATCGTATTGTGACAGCTGTCACATCAGCGTGCTTAACAAAACTTCCAAAATTGGTGTTTTTTGTGTAGTCATTTTAATATTGAAGATGGAAGAAAATAAGCAATGTTTTTAGCATATTACAGTTTATTTCAAGAAAGGTAAAAACTGAAATGCAAAAAAAAAAAATCTTTGTGCAGCATGTGGAGGAGGTGCTGTGACCAATCAGACTTGGCAGAAATGGTTTGCGAAGTTTCTTGGTACTGTTGACGTTTTGGCCAAATAATTCTTCAGGGCTGTCTCATGCACTGGAAGATGTTCAGCAGCACCCCAGGCCTCTACCCACTCGAAGCCAATAGCCGGAGACAGCCGACATACTCAAAATGTCCAAATCTATAAAGTTATTGGTGAAAATGAAAAATGTGTCTTTTAATTTGTAGAAAAAACTGAACGGACTTTTTGGCCAATCCAGTATCTCTTTTGTGCCTGGTTCTTTTCCTTTTTCTGTGGGAATCAGAAGTGGATGGGGAGCCCGGCTCAGCTTCCCTGTCCCAAAGCCTGCGGCAGGCAGACCTCCCCGGGCCCGTCTCTGGTCATCACGTTGGGCACGGCATCTCCTCTGGCATTGAGTTCCAGGAGAGTGGCTCTGAGCTCCTCTTGCCTGTGCAGACTTGGGGGTTGTGGGCCAGTGTCCTGCTGACAGTGTCAAGGGTCCAGAGCCCTGGGGAATGGAGGCGACTCCCTGTGGAGAAGCAGTGGCTGCAGCCTGGAAGGCTGTTCTGTGGGAGGACTTCGGCTGTGCCTCATCCCCCTTGGTCCCCACCTGAGTCTGCATCTGCGTCTGCAGCCCTCCTCCCGATCGCGAGCCACCCCAAACCTTGCCAGTAAACAAATACTGTTTTTGTCTAACCTGGTCTGAGTCCGTTTGTTTTTAACCAGGAACCAGACAGGTACGTAATTGACTTTTTAAGTCACGGTGTAGGATCCTGGCGTTTAATCATCCCTGCCTAAGCACCTCTGAGGTTTTCATGTGTCAGGGAAGGAACACACTCCTAGGGCAGGTAATTGCTATTCATGTGGCAACTGGGAGTTGTTTCTTCTCACCCTTAACTGATTAATTTTGTAGTCTTTTAGGAAAGATTTAATTTTTTGACCCTTTCAAAGCAGGTACTGTTAAGAAGAGGTCAGGCACGGAACATGCCAGGATGTTGGAATTTAGGATGTGGAAAGTGTTATAAAAAGGTAAAGCTATGTCTGATCGGCTTAGAGAAAGGTTCCAATCTAATTAGGAACCCCGAGGTTTTAATCGAGCTCCACGGAAGGGCTCTAATTGCAAATATAAGAAAATGAGGCAAGTCTGTTTATCAGTGATTGGATGTATTGAGGGAAATGAATTGTCTGTCTTTTCTTTCTTTCAAGCATGTATTTCTCATTTCAGAAAGCTAGTTAACAAATAATGTTATCATGCGTGTATAACATTATGTAAAATATAGTAATGTACATATACATTATTAGCAGGAATAAACTTTTTTAATTCTTAAAGGTATATTAATTTGGAGGGTTTAAATGAGCCCTGTGGATCATTCATACGGAGACCATGTATCTGCAGCTTCATCATAATAATCCATCCTTTCCCCTGAATATTCATTCCTTGTGACTAAATTTTCAGATTTGAAAGGTCCTTGGGTTTACTTTAAATTACACCCATTTACTTAAGAGTACGATAGCCAGAGCTAATTGTAATGAGAGAGCCCTTTTGAATTTTCCTGAAGGTGAACATTCAAATTATCAAGGGCATTTGATTGATGTGATCTTACATCATCTTGCTGAAAACTCTCAGGGAGGATTTTTTTGTTTCTTAGTACATTTCTGCGAATACCATGCCTTGAACAAATAAGGTATAGTGCGACCTTTCTTTAGAAATGGCCATTAATAAAAGGCCATTTGTATAAAATATTTTTTAACGAGGCCTAAAAGGTGTATACTTTGTATTTCACTACTGAATCTGCTGCCCCCACCAGGAATTGGTGATGTTTTCTGGTGATTCCACAAATTCATACTGTACTGTGGATTTCTATACAGGTGAAAGCCAAGATAATAACACAGGAGTCATTTTTTTTCCTGTCTTTTGTATTTAAACTCAGCTGTTTTGTTTTCAGGGTTAAGATATGTAGTGTACTTTGTGGGACACTTGAATAGTCCAAGAGTATTTGAGGGAAAAGGATTTTTAAGATTGTCTGGCTGTGATGTAACTTGGCACCTTAGAGCTGCTATTAAAATGGATCCCAGTAAGAGAAGCCATTCCGAAGGCATTGCTGAACATTAGCCGCCCCCTCATGTTTATTAAATAAGTAACCTTTTAATCAAACTTACGGATTTAAAAGAGTGCCACCTTTTCGGAGTAGACACTTTGGAAAGCGATACAATTATTTCTGTGATGTTACGGTAGCTCAGCATGTTGTTGATCTTCTTTGGAATTGCGTTTATATCCTCCATTTCATATAAAAATTTTTCCTTGGTTGTAATGGACCTTTATTTTTTTATGGGTAGCTTTCGTTTTTGAGTCAAGCCACAGCTTTTCAAGCTTGCTCTGTAAGCCAGCTGATAGCAAACTGGGAACAGTTTTTCTTTAGTGAAACCTCTCGTGTGTGATGTGAAAACTGGTTTTGGAGGTTACTTCAGAATAGGAGTCTAAAAGATCTGTTTAGGGTACCTTGAAATAACATGCATGATTTCCTAGGGTAACTCGTAGAATGAAGACAATTCATTTAGACATACAAATTCTGTTCTTAAAAATCAAGTTTAACAGGGGGATAACAGGGGAAAGAAAGGGGAGTGTCATCAACGAACGTGTATAAAGGATCCATGGACAACCCCAAAGTGGGGAAGGATTGAGGGTAGGGGTGGGGAAAATGAAGACAACTGTATCTGAACGACAATAAAAATAAATAAATAAAAGTAAAAACAAGGTTTAGTGTACTATATGATCTCCTTGTGAAGCCTTCCTCAATGTCGGAGCATCCTCATTAGTCAGAATTGGGTTGGGGAGCCGTTCTTCTAAGTTGGGGAAGGTGGGTTACTGGGTGGCAATAGACAGCTGCCCTGAAGCAGTGTGCAGAGCTGTGTGGGTGTGCAGGAGCACTTTGTTTCCCCTGGAGGAAATGGTACAGTGTGTTTGCAACTTCAGGGGCCTGGGGCCCTGAAACAGTTGAGGACCGAGAAGATTCTCTTTCTCTGCAATTTCAGGAACTGTAGGAACGCGGAATGCACTTCTGCACCCTGGTTCTTGAGCGAATCTAGAGCTGTGCTAAGGAGCGGAAGTGAGTGTCTCCCATGGTCTTAGGTGCTCAGGTGGGGTCGCCCGTTCAGTTTGGGTACTTTAGATTCAGATCTTTCACTAGTCTCTTGCCATACTTCCTGGATGTTGAAAGCAATTCCCCTCATAGCTCCCGGGAATATATGAGTGGACCCTCCATCCCTATCCCTAGTTGTGTGCATTTGGAAGGAAGCATTGGGAGAAGCCTGTGTTTGCCCAGTCCGTTGGTTTTCGTGATAACCCGCCCGTTGCTTTTATGTGCCGTCATCTTTGCTTACTGACTTGATCATGTGAGTGGATATTTTTAGTGAGTGTGAAGGAGTCCCTCCCAGCACATGTGGTCACTTGCCTTTCCTTTGTTTTCGAATTTCCCAGTTGAAATAGTAAAAAGAACGCTGTCCTGAGAGTCAGAGGGGAGTGTGTCCTTTGTCAAAGGGTGGCAGCAGGTGAGCCCGGTACGTATTAGGCATTCTGAAATGGTTGAATGAACAAATCGAGAAGCTTTTGATGTTGTCTAGGTTTAACGTGGATATGACATTTTACCACTGGTAATCGTACGAGAGTTTTGTAGATCAGAAGTAGAATCCCACTCTAAGTTTTCAGAGTCTTAAGTGGAAAGCATTCATGGAAAGATGTATATCCATCTGCCAGGTGAGTAGATTGGAATAATTTTTTTCTCTTAACATCTTAGTCTGTTTCTCAGAGCTTCTCAAACATTTTTCCCGAACCACCTAAAAGCAAAATACCGGTCACATCTCTTCTACCCCTTCCCCGTCCTGTTTGAGGGTGTGCGTACCCTGGACAGCATGCTGTGTTGGCCTTATTTCTTTTATTACTCCTTTGAAAACTTCGTGCCAATTTGGCATTCCATTTCAAAAACTATATTTATTTTAATATAAAAATCAGGTTTCTATGATTTTAAATGATCTGTTCAAACCAAGCTTCGAAAAATGTGCCCGGTGGTTCTGAGACTTGGTGTACCCCTTGATGCAGTGCCGAGGGACCCTGAGGATTTGGGGACCCCCTAATCTGAGAAGCACAGTTGTAGGGCATCATGCGAAGTTATGATGTCTGGGGAAGTTCGACTTTTTAGAAACTACCTTGACGGTCTGGTGGAGCGTGTGAAAGCTTTGTGAGAGGTAGACTGGCAGTCCGTTCGGAAAGTACATGACATGCAGCCGCTTAACTAAGTCCGCCTTCTCTCAGCGAGAAGGCTTCCTTTAAAATGGCCCGGAGCACTCCCCTCGTCGCTCCGTCGGCCGCTTCCCCGACGCGGGACTGTGTGCCGGCTGTAACCCCGCAGGAAGTTGTGCAGCGCGTTCTCTCCATTGCAGAAAGGGAGGTTAAAATGCTTGCTGCTCGGTCCCTCACAGGTTTTGTGAGGGTTGATGAGATCGTGCTACTAATGTGCCTTCGACTCACTGGAAGGAGTGGGCATGGAAGACACCAAGTGTTACCATGTTTTGTGGTGTATAATGCACACCCACGGTTTTGGCCCAAATTTTCAGGAAAGGAAATCTTTCGTTTTAATTTAATTCATTCATTCATTTATTTATTTAGATACTTGTTTTTTTTTGTATTATAAAGGAATTTTAGCATTTATTTTTGAACATATGGTACAAGAGATTTTATGTAACAAATAATTACAAAACACAAGAACAGATACAAGGTATTTCAGGTATTTCAAGGTATTTCAGGTATTGTACAAGGTATACACATGTACAATGTGTATCCTTATTTCCCCCTCAATTTGGGCAAAAAAGCGTGCATTACACATGGCATAATACAGTATGTTACCAGCAGTTTCACCCAGGCATGGCTTTTACTCCACTCTGAAGCTTCCATTTATTTTGTTCACATGGTGCTTTAAACAGTGAAGCGCTTTATTAAGCTGGAGGTCCATTTAGTAGGTGTGATGCTGTCCTTCAAAATGAAGTCGCTCTGTTAGCTTCTCATGTTTGCCTTACCATCCGTCTCAGGAATCCCGCAAATGACCTCCACCCGTCGATTTGGACGCCTTTTCCGTAGACCTCTCACCTGCATTTTGCAGCCTCAAGTCTGCAGATAACACGCGGCTGTAAGTTTTAGGAGCATAATTTAAGCCTTATACCCTATTTGAGTACTAAATTGTCATCCTGGCAGCCTGCCATGCATGTTCACCAGGGGATGTGGCTCATGCTGTCACCCTCCAAGGAAGGGGTGGTGGGGTGAGAGGGAACAGAGCCTGGCCAGTGGACCCTGTCGACCCTTCGAGAATGGCCCACGAGGAATGCCAGCTTCTGGAAGGCGTAGCCTCCTGTCCGTAGTTCAGTCTGCCTCTGATTTCAGTTGGAGGAGCGTCTCTTGGGCTTTGGCAGGATGTGATCATACTTCTTGAGGTAGCCAAAACCTGACTGGTACAGCCGAACTGAAAGTCAGATGTCAGAGCCTTCAGAAGGCTTATTGCAATGACCAATGAATGAAGCTACTGTTAATAGAAACAGCAAAGTTTAAAATAATGTTGATATTCAGGATGGCAGAATTGGGGGAGGTGGATATGAGCTGGGAGAAATATACTTTTAAACTTTTAAAATTCCACTGAAGAAGTATAATGCTTTCTTGTTAGTGGATATTAAGCAGTGAGTTAGGCACACTTAAAAATAGCTTTTTGACATGAATGAACCTTTTTATGAGCCGAGCTTCAATGAAGAATAAGTTGGTCATGCAGATTGTTTTCTAGTGGTCTGTTTTAAACACTTCAGGGCTGGGGTCTTTAAAAAACATTTTAGGGATGAAGAAAATGACCTAAAACCACACCACTTGTAATAATACTTCTGTCCTGTAGCCCAATGGAGAAATCTGTGTCACTTTGTTTGTAGTGTTATGTTTTCTTTGAATTTTAAAATATGCAAAAGGGGTGTCTTGGATGTAAAATGGAGACCACTGGCGCTGAGTGGAGTGCGTTTGCAGACACAGGAGTCCTTTGTGCCTCTCCGGGCAAAAACAGCCCGTCCTGAACCACTGGGCAGTTCGGCTGCTCTGAGATCAAGGAGACCTTGCCACACACAGAGAAGTTAACAGTGGTTGGTTGCTCACACGGTACCAGTGTAAAGGGACAGTCAGTGCCTGGACTGTGAATTAGCTCAGAGGCCACCCCGTCCTTGAAGTAAAGGAGTGCGTCAGGCTTTAAGGAGTAAAGCGTTAGTCTTGTGCAGTGTAACGAGAGTTATTTATTTGAATTAGAGAATGATATTTCTTAGGACTTGTTTTAATTGAGCTATTTTGCCTGTAAATACAGGCACATACAGGTAGAAACTATGCATATATACGTGCTGTCTTCTTACTGAGTTATTACATTTTTTGTAGAAAGTGCTGACATGCAAAAATTCCATATTTTACAGCTTTTCTCTGTGTGTGAAATAGGCCTACTTATTGAGGCTAAGTCACGAGAAGCAGGTACTAGCGTTCAGAGAGGCGACATGCAAGTCGTGTGTGTATGGAATGCTTAGAATGTATGGGCCGGTCTCGTGGGCCAGCTCCATGCCTCCTACTTTTTCCAGTGACGGATTTGCTTCGTGTTGCAATAATATGGCCTCTATTTGAAGTATAGCAAAGCCTTAACATATTACCATTTCATTAAATTCATAGTACTCTTAATACTTGTGTGAACCTGAAACGCTGTTACCATTCACTCATTTTCTGTCACCCCTATTCTTACTCGCTCCCAGCTCTCTGTAGAACAGAGGTTCCTGGGCAAGATAAATGCAAGGAACTAGTCTTTGGCTCTAATTTTGAAACGTTTCGATGGCTTCAGCTTGCCCTTCTGAGGAATTTTGAAAAAAGAGTTGAATTTGTCTTGATGCTTTGCATTTCGATGCTAGTTAGGTATGTGTAAAGTAAGGGGAAAAACCCTGAGGTTCATAAACTGGGAATCTGTAGACACGGAGACCTTAGAGAATCTGGTATGGGCGTGAGGAGAGTTTTGAAAGAAATTTTTTAGTTTAGAAGTGGAAATTAAGAAGGTCAAGTTCTTTGTGGTTTTTAATGTGTAGGAATATGTATGATATCCAAGCCGAATTCATCCAAAAATCATGGCAAATCTTGGCTTCACTGGCCTCCTGGTAGGACCTTGTCTTTCTTGGTCTCCTTGTCCTCCAGCTAGGAGTGACAACTGAACCTAGATCTCAGGTGCTTGGAAGGAAAATGGCGACAAGTTATGTAACTGGCTCATAGTTTGTAATCACACAACATTAAGAAAAAAATCTTGAAGAAACTGTCAGGAGCTGTCCAGGCCAGTCAGTTCCTCAGCATGTGGAGGTGTTTGGGGGCGCCGTGCGTGGATCCAGGCATCAGCTGGAATACTGGAATAGCTCCAGTGTCGTTCAGCCCCAACCTCAAACGAATCTCTTTACCCAGTAAGAGAAGACATCTCCCCGGAGATGCATTAGCAATGTGGCTTGTCGTTTCCCCCCCCATTAACATTATGCCTACCCTCCACCCCAGTTTTTTTCTTTTGTATCTGTATTGCCATATATTCCTAACTTTAAAGCAAACCAAAGATTCCTAAACTTTTTAATGTTGGAGAAAAGTTTTTAAGGGCATTCCTGATAGGCATTACATAGTTTTAAGAACCATAGTTGACAATATCTTCATTTTGAGACTCATACAAAATTTCTGCAAAATGCAAGTGCTGTAGATTTGCCATGGTGTCATCCAGAACGCAGGAGAGGTCTGCATGGGCTGGAAGGAGTGAGCTCTGAGCGCCAGGGTAGCGATGTTCTTTGCGCCAGGACTCAGAGATGCTCGTTAGACAGACGCCTGACTTACCATGCGCTTTGACTCAGGACAGATGAAACACCTTGGTGGCAATTTTAAAGACCTCTTTAGAGGAATATTTATATCTGCAAATACCTTGTGCATGTACTTAATTTTTATGGCTCTTCTTTTGTTGTCTTTGTCATCTTTGTCTTTAGATAGCTTAAACTGTAACCTTTCCTGTGTTCTGTATTGCTGTCCCGTTGTCAGCTGTGTGGACTACCAAGTACTGAGTTAACTAATTAAAAAAATAATATTTTTTCTCCTATTGCTCCATTAACAGTGCTTATGTTTGGAATGTTTCTCCTTCATGTTTAGCTGAAATTTCTTTGTTGCTGAATTTCTCCATTGTTCAGTGGAGTTGTAAAATGTCTATATTCTCTTTAATTTCTAGTCTTTCACGAGTATGCTAACCCCTCAGAAAAAACTTTTATATTTGCCCTAAACTTTTTCATTCCCTCCAGAAGTCTCCTTTTCAGCTCCTTGAGTCACCATCATTATTCTTTTTAGGTAGATTTAGAACTCTCGTAAGGACCTCATTGGGATCTGTTGGTTACACATAGAAAGAGTACAGAAGTGCCTTAGTACGCCTGTTTGTAACAGCCCAGATGCCTTAGCAATGTCCCGGAAGTATCAGCTTGCCATCTCCTGGTGACCTGTGGCAACCCCGCTGCATTTCCTAATGTGTTTTCATGGTTTCATTCAGTTGTCTTTGTTGGACACCTTTCCTTTATCTTTAATGATTTCTTCTTTAATTTATTATTCTGACATTCAAAGAACTCTTTTCCAAATTACATCTAATAACTGTAGTTTTCTCTCTTCTCTTTTCTCTTGTGTCTTCTTTGTATCTTATATTCTAACCAGATATGCCATTTGCTATTAATCTTCAGAAAACATCTCTCGACCATATTTCCCCCTTAATTAGGATTCCTTCTTACCTGTCAAAGACTACACTCCACATTCCGACATTAATAATTTCTCAAAAATCAGTGGATAGTTGGGTGTTGTCTTTTTTCAGGCCATGCATCTAAATGATGAAAATTCAAAGAAAAATAAAACAGCCCTAGGATCAGAGGACCTAGTGTCTGTTTTATCTTGATAGACTGCCCATCCGTATGTACAAGAGATACTACTGCTGCACAGGCATCCAGGGCGGTGGGAACTCCAAGGAAAGGAGAACGTGATAAGTGTTGCCTGGGATGGGATAGTCTCAGTCAGGGCTGTGACTTGTACTGTGTCTTGAAGGTAAAAGTTGGCTGTTAGTGAGGCAGCCTACGTTTGCCTGACCTCATGATTCCGGTCAGAGGGGCCGCCGTGGGAAGAGGAACGACCTGTCCAGTGGTGAACTGGGCAGACAGAATGGAGATCCTCAGCTCTTGCTTGCTGGGCCTCTGTTCGGAGTCAGGCCCTGCCAGGGTGGCCCCTGGGTTGCTGGCTGTGCCAGTGACTGGCTGGGGAAGTCTGTCAGTTCTTGGTGTAGATCTATAGCCACTTTTTCTAGGCAGCTGTCAGTCGTAAAGGTGATGACTTGACTCTCATTTCTCTCTTGACTGTTTGTGAGCTTGGAGAAGAGGGTGGAGGACAAGGCTGGTGGAGTCATTGGCATTAAACACTGAGTCGAGGAATCCTCTTGGTTGGTTTAGTGGAACAACGAGAGATAAAAGCTGAGTAAGACATTGGAGCCACATTGTTCAGGCTGTAGAGTGTGGACTTTATTTTGTAGGCTCCAAAACATTGGAGCTTTTTGAACGCTAAGTGTATTAGAGTCTTACCTTAGTACCATGAATCCGATCGTACTATAGAATATAGTACTGTCAGTATATACAGTACTACTTCAGGGCTTCACTTGGGATTCATGAAACTTCTGGCTTTGGAAGCTCTGAAATGTATTGTGTCATGAAATATCCCAAAATCACATGGAGGATATTTTAGGGGTTATCTTTCATAAAAGAGATAAAAGCCACTACTAAACTTTGTATTTTTTGCTTATAGGATATGTAGGAGAACGTCACCATTAAGACTTTATCAAATTCTAGAAGTTTCTGTCTATACCAAGTTTGCTAAGGCTTCTTTTAAAAATAATAAATTGATGTTGAATTTTATCAAATATTTTTCTGCATATATTCTGATAATCACATAGGCTTTTTCCTTGCATTTCTCAGTGTGGTAAATTCCATTAATTGGGTTCTAAAATTGAAATAGCTTTGAGTTCTTGGGATAAAGCCAGCTTGGTCATGATGGATTGTCTTTTTAATATATTGTTGAAATCACTTTGCTAATTTCTTGTTCAGGATTTTTACATTGAATTTTCTGAGATTGCCCTGCAATTTCCCTTCATGGGGAAGTGTGTCAATGTTTTCTGTAACTCCTTGAGTGCTCATACACTCGGGAACCTTTAAAAAATATCAAAACCAAATCACCCCAGAATTGGAAATAATAATAATATTAATACATGGTATGTGATACAAACATACATGCAAACGAACAAAAGGGTAGGAGGTATAAAACAGAAGTGTTTCTCCAACCTCAGAAACCCAGTCCCCGTGGCAGTCTGCTCCCAGAGATCGTCTGCCCCGCTCCGCCTCTTCCATCAGTAATTGCATATTCTACATACTGTCTCCCACCTTCCTCTTTACTCATTAGTGTAGCTTGGAGACAGTTCTAGTACAGCACATAAAGTCTTCCTCATTCTTTTCTTACTATCTCTGTTGTATTGCATTATATTCCAGTACAGTTAACTAGACCCCTGTTGATAGACATTTAAGCTGTTCCTCATATTTTGCTGAACATCATTTTAACCACTCTCTTTGGCATGTAGTTTTTTTGGAATAAATCCCTGCAAGTAGAGTTGCTAAAAGGGTATGCACCTTTAAAATTTGAATGAAAATAGCCCAGTTGTTCTCCAGTTGGGTTGCGTCTCTACGTTCCCACACTGTACGAGTGTGCCGGGCTGTGGTGCGTGTCTGAGTGTCTTGGTGTAAGACCCATTCATCCAAGACTCAGCACAGGTTTCTCTGTCATGCTGGTTGCACCCGCACTGCTCCCCACATAGGAGCACATCATTATTAACTCGGTGATCTACCTTATAAGCTTGGCCAAGCAGCGATTTCCTGCCAGAGAGCCTCACGAGATCCTTGGAAACTGCTGTGCTCTGAAACATGACCATACAGATGAGAGGATGCTCGCAGAAATGCCAGGGTCGTGTGGAGCCTACCTAACGTATCCCTGCCTCCTCTCTCCACCCCTCCCGCCCCAGGCTGTAACGGAGTAGCAGAAAGCAGTTCGGCACACGCTGCCTTCTGCCTCTGCCAGCTTTCCAGTGCTGATGGTGAATGGGGAGGGCAGAGACGCATGGATGACATGGAGTTAGCTCTTGGGGACTTGGACTCTGGCTAGACCCTTCTGACCTTGGACTGCCCTTCCCTGAGCTGGATTCACTTCTCGAGTTGGAAGCTTAGGTGTGTTGAGGTGATTGACATGTGCTCCAAGAACTGACACTCACCTCGACTAAATCTGGAGTAGTTGTAGTCGGTGTAGTCATGGCGGTGGGGGAGGGGTCATGGTGGGGAGACTTAGCACTTGGTTACCCCTGCGTCATTTTTATACACAGGACCTCTAACTGGACCCCTGGCTGCCACCACAAACAGTGATAAAGCAGTGACCAGGAGCTGTGGGCTGTGGCCTTAGCTGAATGGGCCTGAGGAGCTGGAGGGTAGGGCAATACGGAAGTACAACACTTTTAATCCTTTTGGTTTTAATCTGTTAATTGTCCCTTCCATTATTAACAATCATATTTAGTCTAGAGAGGGATGTATGTAAAGCACTGGTACTTTGCCAGCATAGCCTCTCACTTGTAAACAGTATTAACCAAAGCTGAGAAAAGACTGGAATGACAAACAAAACCAACCATCTCCTAAGAAAGACATGGTTGGTAATGTGGCATGTGAGTTTTTCTTAGCTGACTTTTTCTCTAGTAATCAGGTCTCCCTTGCTTAGAAACTTCTCATAGATGCCTGCGTTAAATTGACTGCTAAAGTGATTGAATACCGAAGTTCGAAGTTTAGCCTGACATTTGAAGCTCTTCAGTGCTAAGCTGCCTCTTCTGTAATCGTCTGCTTCCTCACTGTTTAAACCACAGTCCATGGACCAACATCAACGGCATCACCTGGGAGCCTTTTTTAGGAATGCAGAGTCTCAGGCCCCACCCCAGCTCTTCGAACATGAGCTAGAACTTAGTGAGAGCCCCAAGCACTTGGTGTGCCCACTGCAGCGTGAGAAGCTCTCATCCGTTCCACTCTTCTCGGCCTCCCCTACGTCCCCCCACGGGGCTGCTGTCCTTTTCTGACCTGCTCTGCACCTCCCCAGCGGCCTGCCTCTCCTCAGACGGTACCGTTGTCTTCCTCCTTCTGTCCTTTCTCCCGTTCGTCCAGTTTATTACGTGTCTGAAATGTGCTAAGAACAGTGATTTGGGTAGGGGTTCGGACACGATTGGAAAGGTGGTTCTTGCCCCCTGCTGGCTCCCTGAGGGCAGCTCAGCAGCGCCTGTCGGGACTCAGAAGGGTGCATTACCTTTGCCCCCAAATCCCACTTCTAGGAGGTTTTTCTAAACCAACAGTCAGAAAAGAATGTAAAGAAATGTGTAGAAAGTTAATCACTACAATGTTATTCGTAATAGTGAGAAATTGATGAATTTAAGTTATTTTACATTCATACAGCAGATTGTTATATATACTACTGAAATGAAAATGTCAATAGTATTATTGAGTAAAATATATTTTAAAATATACACTCAATTCCTGTACTTCAGGGGCTTGTATGTGAATGAGAGATGTCAATAAAATAATATACAGGGTGAGTGAAAGTAGGTTTACAGTTGTGGGTATGCGAAACACAGTTTATCCTTGTATCATTATTTATTAATTATCGTATTATTTTTTGTAACAACTGGAAACCTACATTTGCCCACCCCTGGAGAAATACAAATGTAGTGCTGCTGCTGATGCAAATACAAATGTAGTGATGGTGGTG
>PVKM010022558.1:0-21751 GCA_004027735.1 Carollia perspicillata
AAGGTCCAAGCCTGAAACCCTTCATGATTTCCACATCTCCAGTTGAGGCGAAGGTACTCAGGGTGGAGGGAGGGGAAGTTATGAGGGGAGGGGGAAAAAACAATAAGCATTTCAAAAATATCCCACCTCAGAAGTGACAATTAGGAAGTACCTTTATTTAACTAAACATTTATTGAACACCTGGAACATGCCAAGCACTGTGCTGACATAAAGAAATGTGCTAAGTAGGACACTTGGTGAAAAGGAAAATTCAGACTCTGGCTTGACATTGCCTGGGTTTTAATAATGGCTCTGTCACTTCAGCCCTGCGACCTCATGCAAGGTCCTCTATAACACACGGATAAGATGCGGTAACATTTATATTTTTTAAAAGGGCCCGCACACAGGGAATGCCTAATCGATGCAGTCACCGTGCAAAGGAAGCTGTGAGCACTCAGAGGAGAAGGGAAGGGTGCCAGGTGGCACAAAAGCAACAAAGATGTGCTTTCACTTTAAAAATACACTTCAGTGTAGGGAAAAAAGGAAACCACCATAGTGCCACCACCCAGAATTAACCACTGTTAGAATCTCGACAGGCACATTTGGGCATCTTGATCCAGATTTTTTTTTCCTAAAATAAAACCATCCTATTGTCTTATTATCTAGGCTCGTTGTAAAGAAAACAAACAATAACTAAAAATTCCAAGCTAACAGCAAACAAATCCATCCCAAGTTCCACCACTTGGGTCACTGATGGATTTTAAACTGGGAGGCGTGGGTATGAAGATGGGGTCTGTGATCAGAAGGAACACAGGCTGCTGGGTGGACAGAGTCTCAGACCAGAGGGGAGGCAGGACATGAGAAGGACTCAGCCTGAGGTGCTGGCACCGGGCAGTAAGAGGCTAGACTGGATCTGGACGAACATCTGGGGCAGACGCTCCTGTGGGCTCTCTACACCCTTACCTTGCTTGCAGCAAACTCCCTAGAAAGCCACAATGCCCAGACCACATTAGGTTAGCCTCCTGCAGGATTGCCTTCATTGAGTCAGAGCTCTCACAATGTGCCCTCGGCTTTTATTGAGAGCAGACACAAGAAGCAGCCACATGAAGATTGGGACTGGACCTGCTGTAAATGTGCAATGGAAGGCTTTGTCCATTACGCCGCTCCGAGCCCCTGAGCGCTGCCGGGGGTGATGACTGCCAGTTGGAATGTAGGAGCAGGGAACAGTTTGTCTCTCTTGGAAAAACAAAAAAAAAGCAGCATACTTTTTTCTCCCAGGTAGTGGAAATGATGTAACTCAGTATATTTCCCTTTTTGCCCTGGTTGCCAAGAAACTCAGAGGCTAATTTCATGTTCCGCCATCACTACGCCTAAACACCTTCACCTCTTCACTGCTGTTCCGCTTTAATTTCAATAACTTGGTTGCAGATGTATCTTTTGAGAAAATCCTTGGTGAAATAAGAATTCCCGACTCAGAGGCTGGGGGACAATAGGCATTCGAGAAGTGTTTGATGAATGAATGACATAGTAGTAAATAAAGAAGCCAAATTCTAATCTTATATCGTAAAAGGTAGCTGCTAGGAAAATTTAAACTCATCCATACAATACTGCTGTAGATCAGGGGGTCAGCAAATGTTTTCTCTAAAACCAGGTAGCAAATCCTTTAGGCTTCGTGAGCCATGCTGGTATCTGTCTCCGCTGCTGGACTCTGCCATTGTAGTGCAGAAGCAGCCACAGAGAAGAGTAAATCAGTGGGTGTGGCTGGGCTCCAATAATGCTATTCACAAAAGCAGTCGGCGGGCTGAGCCGCCGTGGACTGATGCTGGCCCTAGAGCGAAAGAGAAGCAGCGTGGGGCAGCCGCTCGGGACTGGGAGCCCGCGAGGGCCGGGTTCCGGCTCTGCCTCTTGCCAGCTGTGTAATTGTGGGTAGTTTCCTTAACTACTCTGAGCCTCTTTGTCCAAAGGAAAAAAAAATGGTGGAGATAATTAGTCCAATAGAAAGTGGGCAAAGAACGTGGATGAATGATTCATAGAATACAAATGGCTGAGAGGTGTAGAAAATGTGTTTAACCTCACTGCGAAGGAGATTAAGGTAATGATGAGATACGTTTGCCTCCCAATTGAAAAGTTTTTTTAATTATAAAGTGTGCACTTAAATGTATGTCTCCTATGTAGTTAGTGGAGGTGTAAATCGATATAACCCTTCTAGAAAGCAATTTGGCAATATGGATCAAAAATCTTTAAAAAATTATACCCTTTGACCTGGTAATTCTGCTCCAAGGAATCTATCCTAAGGAAATAATCAGAGATGTGGGCAGAGACTTATGTACAAAGATGTTCACTATAGCATTATTTATAATGATTTTTAAAAAATAGAAGCAGCCCTGGCTGGTATGGGTCAGTGTATTGAGGGCCAGCCTGTGAACCAAAGGGTCTCGGGTTTGACTCCCAGTCAGGGTACATGCCTGGGTTGCTGGCCAGGTCCCCAGTGGGGGGTGTACGAGAAGCAACCACACACTGATGTTTCTCTCCTTCTCTTTCTGCCTCCATTCCCCTCTCTCTAAAAATAAATAAATAAAGGCTAAAAAAAAAAAACAACTGGAAGCAATCTATATGTCCAGCAAGTAGAATAATGGCTAAAAAATTTTTGACATATCAATATGGTCAATCCTGAACAAACATAAAAATTGTGTTTGAAATATTTAATAGCACAGAAAAATGTGCCCTTTATAATATCAAGTGGGAAAAGAGTACAAGATCATGATACACACACACACAGAGCTAGGCTAAGAGTGTGGGTGGGAAGCACCTATATTGGCACAGAAAAAAGTGGCAAAAATTCACCAATATGCTGGCTGCCAAGTGTCATCACAGGGTGGAGGGATTTATGTGTGATATCTATTTTCCTTCTGTATTATTGTCCATGTTTTATAATATTCTTCATTGAGAATGTGTTACTTTTATACTCAGAAAATTGACATTATAAAAACCTGAAGCCCTCAACCCAATCCAAAAACATGCAAAGCATATGCATAGATGAGATGTAAAAAGGGCAATGAAAAAATTTTTAAATACCAAATAAATATAAAGATCCCCGATCTCAGTGGTATTCAGGAACAATAAAACATCCATGAGATTCTTTTCCCTTTACCAGCTTAGCAAAACAGCAGAAAAATGTATAATAGCTATTAATGGCAAGGATATAAGGTAATGGGTTTCTCTCATATATTTGGGGTGGCACACAGCCTTTTTGGAGGCCAGTTGGCCAGAGCTATAAGAATGTTAAACCCGTGCTCTGTTCCATTCAGCAATCCCACTTCCAGGGACGGAGAACACATGCAGAAAAGGCCTGCATTAGAATGTGCGGGGAAGCATTGCCCATTGCAGCCAATGCCCCAAACTGGAAACCACCCACATGTCCATCAGGGGGAGAATTACGGGGAATCCCTTCTGTGGAACATTGAGTAGAAGTTTAAAAAATGAAATAGATCTACATATGCCGACATCACATGAGAAAAAAAGAAAAGCAAGCCACAGAACAATGTAACACAATATCACATTATAGGGGGAAAAAAATTCTCCCTCATAGCTCTTTGAGGGGGAGGGAGGGGTGTAGAACGTGATGGGGTTGGAGAGAAGCAACAGGGGTTCCTTCCCTTTCATTCCCTCAGCTTCTCGCTCATTCTCAAGAGCTTTGGCTCCACAGTTCAAGGTCTGGAGACATACTACCTATGCTGAAATCCCGGCTCCACCACTGACTGCGGGATTTGGGGCAGCTTGCCTAACCTCCTCAAAGCCTCGGTTTCCTGATCTGGAAATGGGGATAATCATAGTCCCCGCCCTATTAAGTGCTTGGAGGAAACAAAATGAGGTAATGTGGATAAAGCACTTAACACAGTGCCTAGGCCCTAAAGGGTTAACTACATCCTTAGAACCGCTATGACCAGAATCGCAGCACCTAAAACACGTTCATTAAGTACTTGGGCGCGTTTTTAAGGGGTCGACACATTTGTAGGCACCTAACTGAGAACGAGGGCCCCAAACTGGGGAGGGGGCAGAGAAGCAGGCACCTGGTAGGTAGCAGGTGAGCTCCACCTCTGGCGTCAGTCTGTCTCTGTTCCAACCCAGAATCTTCCCTTTGCTAAGTGGGGCAGGTTCTCTGTGCCTTAATTTCTCTGTCCTTCAGTTTTCTCATCTATAGACCAGTGGGTAACGAGAGCCTCTATCTGATGAAGTTATAAGGCTAAAATGAGTTTATATGAGATAAGGTTCTTGGAAAAGTGCCTGACCCAGAGTGAGCGTGAGCTGTTCCGGTTGTTGTTATTGACAGTATTATCAGTGGCGCGCTGGTAGTGGCAGTCCAACTAATACTGTTACTAAATGTCTTATCTCCCCCAAGTGGCCTCCAGACTCCTCCAGGGCAGCAGCAACATCTCATTCTTGCGAGCCCCTCACCAGTGCCTCACAGATAGTAAGCACTTATATATTTGCAAGATTGCTATCACTGCCTTGGTTTGATGTATCATTTTAAAAACAGCAAGAGGCAGCCCGAGGGAATGGGAAGAACACGGCTTTGGAGGAGGGTGGCCTGGAATCCCAATCCTGGTGCTTACACCTGGACGACCTCAGGCTCACAAACCACGGACGGAATCTCCTTGATCCTCCGGCTCCTCACCATTGAGGTGGTTTAATAACATTACACACCTCATAAGGTCGTTGAGAAAAATAAAGTCATGCAGGTGACAGCCCCAGCCATCAATAGGTGCCCAATACTATCGGTTCCTTCATACTGCTCCCTAGGTGGGCTTACTAGGAACGACCACGGCAAGTGCATACTCAGCCTGCTTGGATGTTCGGGCCATAACTGGACAGCACTGTGCACCTGCTCACAGTATGTCACCACTCGGACCAAGTGCCTAAGAGAAATAGTCACCTGGAAGGCAGAATTCACAAACCTGTGACGGGAAGTAACCTCATAGAGGCTGGGTTGTACAAAACATGGGTGGGTAGGAGTGGGTGGCATCTAAGTGATAACAATAATGATGACAACAACGATAGCAAGAGCAGCAGTGTCTGTGCCAGGCAGGGAGCTAAGCGCCTTAAGTGTATTAACTTCTTTATTCTTGACAATGGTCCTCTACAACCACAGGTTTCACTCCCAATATAATTACCCCCAATTTATGGATGGGAATGCTGAGTCCAAAGTTGTGAAGAAGTCCTCCCAAGGTCAGAGGGCAGGAGGTGGCAATGCAAGGACACGAACCCTATCTGTTTCTACGACTCAAACTCTTAACTTCTCCCCTTGGGAGGGGAGTGCACACACACACACACACACACACACACACACACACACACACGCTGGCCTCGTACCACCTGTGGGCAAGGATGGGGGGGTGAATCTGCAGAGCCTCTGAAGTAGTCACCCTCACTTCATCTTCTTTGGTGGAGAGTAAAGGGGTGTCACATAACTGTACAGGCACCACCGATGCTCTGGACCCCAGCACCTGGGGTCCTGGTTCAATAGGAACGACCCTTATCCTGCCTCAACACACAAAAGTGTCTACACCAATAATATTTTTAAAGTAATGCCCATTCTATACTTTTATGAATAAGTACATATTTTAGAGTAAAATAAATATATATGTATATAAAAAACAGAAAGAAAGGCTCCAAAGGGTTGGGGAGCCAGGAGTCAGGGGTTCGGGCCCCAGACTAGAGTAAACGCAGAGATGGCCCAGCTGTGCTGCCCTCTTGGGGCCAGCAGATGGCGGGGCAGGGCGGGGGCAGGAGGCAAAGGACAGAGAGGTCCCAGTTAGTCAAGGCAGCAACCCTCCCCCTCCCCAACACCTGGAGGACACAGAGACCCAGGGAGCACCTTGGCTTTGGGCACCATGAACCACGCCTTGCGCCCAGGCAGTGACGGGCTCTCTGCTGGTCTTACAGTTTTTCCTTTTGCAGGGTGGACAGGGCCTCAGCTCTAGACGTTGAGGACAGTTGGTGCCATGACAGGGAAGTCACGGCCAGCTGGACTCAGTCTTCAATCCACTTATTTAATTGCCAGAAGCCGTTGTGAATGGGCAAGGGGTCTATGTGAGAATTTGGTGCCTGAGAGCAGAAGGAACAGTGTGAAACCGAGTGACAAAGCCAGCCCACGTGTGTACACAAGTCCACACGGCAGTGTGCAAGCACCCATTGGAAAGTTGCAAAGGGAAGCCAGCCAGATGCTCCCCATGTAGCCTCACAGAGTTTTTTCCAGGCCTGAAATCCTGGGTTTTGGTTTCAGAGCGAGAAGAAGGAGTCAAATGGTGAAAATGTGCCTGCATTCAAGTGTGCAAGATGCAGCGAGGGAGAGCTCAGCAGTGTCGCCAGGGGTGTGTGTCGTTTGTCGACAGAGCCAGCCAGGAGAGACCACTGCTCCTTTCCCACCTAATCAAACCTCCTGGCATTGACAGAGGTGAATTGGGGGTGGAGAGATCTGCCTCACCATTATCTCTGCTCTTGTGGCACCTTCTCCTCCCTCCCCTCCTCCCTCTCTCCCTCCTTCTCCCTCCCTCCCTCCCTCCACCCCAGCTTTGCTCCCGCCTATGAAAAATCAGCAAATAAAAAGTTACATTAACCCCACCCTGACCTCACCGACATAATACACTGCAGGCTGATGCGCTGCCTTTGGAGGCTCACTGAGAACCTGTCACTCTCCAATGTCCCGAGCACAGCCTGGGGAACATTTACTGGATAATTAATATATTAAATGCATGAAAAATAGTTACGTGGACTTCCCCTCCCCACCCAGGGAAGGGGGGGTCGGATGCAAAAAAAGACAGATTCAGGCTGTATACCATCAATATAAAAGCATCCCCCGAATAGCCGTCATAAAAACTGTTCATAATTTTATAGCTTCATTCCTGTTGGAGCACCATAAAGGCAAGTCATATTTTTTACACTCAGGATGCCCCATAAAAAAAAAAAGGAGCAAGCGAGGAAACGAGAACTTGGCAGGAGGTTCTTTTACTCTCACCTGAGAATGAGGGACAAGAAGCACCCCCCAAGTTTGTCCTCTGACTCCCTTCTTCCACCCCTCCCTCGGCCCAGCTGTGAGTTCTGGCGAGTCTATCAGAATAATTATTAATTGAATGACTATTACTTTTTATGTGGCCTCTTTCCCATATGAGGGTGGAGGCAGGGGTAGAAGTGGGGTATCTCTCTGTATCCGGGTCCTTCGACACCTTTACCTTTCTTCTGAGAGGCCGGGGGGTGATGTGTGAAATGTTAAGGGTCCGGGTGAACCACCGGAATCTATCAAGGTTCAGGTGCAGGAAGGAGCAGGGACCACGGACATGTCTTTTGTAGCAGATGGTGAGAGCCCCACACCAGGGGGTGGAGAAGGAGGGAGGAAGACAGGCTAGCAGAGAGTAACTGCAGTGCCCCTGATCTGACCCTAAGTTGGCATGGGACGCGCCCCTCAAGGTCTCTCACAGAAGCAGCGTGTTCCTGCACAAGACTCTCAGAAGGCTCTCCTGCAGGCAGCTCTGGATTGGGGGAGGGGGACACTTGTGGCCTGACACAGACCCAGACCTGATCCAGCCCAGGAGGTGATAAGGGCAGCCAGAGCCCAGAAATAGGTCATTTCCTCATTAGCCTCACAGTATCCCAAGAACCATGAATAGTAAGATGACTCCTTGGCAGCAACACCCGCAAACACACACACCCCTACGTCTTCGGAGAGACCTATTGCTGACCCCAAAGGGACGTATTCACCTCCTTCTGAATTCCGGAGTAGGAAAGGAAGTGGGGGAAGCATCCCACTCTTCCCCCGGGGGTCAATCACGGACCCAGCAGCTGCACAGGAGGGAGAAGCTGACACGCACTCCAGATGCCTCTGTGAGGAGCTGCGGACGCATGGGGGAGACAGATACTCGTGGAGAGACGTGAGGGAGGCACCCCACCGCCTCTCACATACCCTGGCCATCTGCCCCTTGATCCCGGGTCCCTGTGGACACAGACACATGTAGAAGGGCCAGGCAGCAGGATGCCAGGCTAGAGCCAAGGTGCGCCAGTGTATGGTACGAACCGGTTTGTGGGTGCTGGCCATGGTCCTGAAAGGGGAGATTTCCAGGCGCTGAAAAAAAGGAGCCCACCGGCTTGGCTTCCTGGCTTCCAGCCAAGCATCACAGGTCATCTAGCTGCCCCGGGTATCTGCCACTTCGATGAACTTTGGTTAGTTTCTTCCCCGCTAAGCTGAACAGTGGATGACCCCCCTTCTCTGAGGTTTCTGCGGTTTGATCGTACTGTCACCCCCTGAGGTCTGTTGCCCCCCGCAGTCTGGGTGCTCCCTGAGGGCAGTCTCCAATCAAAGAGCCTTCTTTAGGCTTTTATTCCCATCAGACTGAAATTTCTCCAAGACGTTTTGTCTCCCCCATTTGATTTTCCTATGTCAGGGGTTATATATCTCTCACCAGCTTCGGAGTTCCCCTGGAGCAAAAACGTGTCTCTGCTATCGAACTGGGAGGCCCCCTAAGAACAGGAGCTGTGTCTCCTCTATCAGACTGGGTCTCTTCAAGGGTAGGGACTCATTTTCCCCAACCAAATTAGAAATCTTCCACCCTAATCAGAAACTGGGTTTCTCCCACTGGACTGGATGCCTCCCAGACCAGGGGCTAGAACCCTCTCATAAGACGGGGATCCCCCACAGTAGGCACTATGATTCTTCCACAAGCCCTTCAAGGACAGGTGTTCACCACCAAACCAAAAGTCCCTCCCAGATCAGAAGCTGGGCCTCTACTATCAGACTAAGGGCCCTGAGGGTAGAGATTTTGACTTCTTCATAGGAGTGTGGGGGCCCTTTGAGGGCAGAAGTTCCCCCACTACACTGGAAGCTCCCACACATCGGGCTCCCCCAAGTCGAGAGATGTGTATCCTTTGTTCAACCCTGAACCAAGACGTGCTTATTCCCTGCTATGGCTGAGAATGCCTGTACCATCTGTGAACTGGACAAAAGGGACTAACATTATCAGCCACTCCCACGTGGCAGCCACAGCCCCAGGCCCAGGCCCTTCGCACCCATTATCTCATGGCCTCGCTGCCATCCTGCATGGCAGATATCCTTATCCACCTTCCCGCACGCGAGATGAGACTGACACCCCGGAGCCCAGCACTAACTCCCTCCCCCCAACCCTCCCCCCATGCCTCCCTTCCCCCACACTCCTGCCCAACCCTGCTGATCTATTCCTCTAAAAGCAGCCAAGTGGGCCAACTCAGGACTTGAAAGAATTCATGCTTCAGGTAAGGAAGAAGCTGTATACCAAGGGACAGTCTTCCCTCCCCTGGAGTATTCAGGACTGTGAGCGGTGGGGGAGGGGGGCTGCATATAACCAGGGGACTTACAGTCTCTCTAGAAGCCCCTGTTAGCTCTGTGATTCTACGTGCACTGGGAGAGGGGGAGGTGAATGGAGAAAAGGAGGGTCACCGGGACACTCTTTGTAAATCAGATGGTTTGACTTCATTTCTTTTCTAAGTGAAAACCAAAGCCCTTCCTCTCCTCTTCCTCCTCATACCCAACAGAGTCTCAACATGCTAGGGTAAGGGCAGCTATTAGTATCTTTGTACTATACATTGTTTTTCCTATGTAAGAATGTATGTGTGTATGTGTGTTTAATAAAAATAGGTCTTCCGCCTCTTCTAAACTAGACCTAAAAAGAGGGGTGGGGGAAGGGATAAGCATTCTCCCCCACCCAAAGAAAAAAGCATCAACTAATTTGAAAAATATTTAAGAAACTCTGGGTCGTCATCCACTCGCCTCTCCCTGCTCCATAATTACACTGCAGTGCCTGATATTTTCATGGGACATTAAACCAGGAGTCAGGTGATGGGTTCCTTCCGTCTACGCCTATCCGTTAGCCGCCAGGCCCCCGCGGACCTTGACATTATTAATAGTCCTATTCATTAAGTATTACTCTTGTAGAATGAGTAGCATAATATTGGCCTGGAGATAGGAACAGGCAGAAGGAATAAGTCAAATTAATTTTCCGGAGCAAACGCCCCGGTTCTGTAAATGACATTCTGTACTGTTAGCATTTTAAATGTGGCACAAATGGCAGGAGACACAATTTGAAAGCAAAATACTAGAAGACATGGCTCAGGGTGGAACGTGGCAGCAGGAAAATCTAAGAGCGTGAGGGACCTGGGGGTGGGAGGGTCTGGCCTGTGTAGCGACAGGAAGAGGAGGATTTTTTTTTAGTGGGCATTTATTTAAAATGCAGTTGAAGGAGGAGAAAGGTAGTTGGGCAGGTAGTGAAGTCCGTTCATGTAACGACGTGTGAGTGAGTGGGGGAGTGTCTTGTGGAATAGGAAGGAGGAAGCAATCAGTTTTCTGCCCCCTTCCCTCCCCCAAGGGGATGATCTGGGGTTGGAGCTAAGGGCTGTCCGTCACTTACTCCCCTAGTGGGATGCTTTTCACCCCTTCCAAGCCTTTCTTCCCAGGTCTAGGGAAAGCTCCCTCACATATTCTTACTTCATGGGAGCTTTGGTCAGTAACAACACTCACTCAGTCACTCAGCTCTCCCTCCATCTGTTCAATGATACACCAGATTCTGGGATGAACCCTATGATAGATTTTAGAGTGAGACACCCACAGATGGGTTAGGGAAGGCTGTATACCCTCCAAAAGCTTAGAGTCCACTGGTTGAGCCAGGAGGAGGCCAAGTAACTGTGGTACAAATGCAGTGCGCAATAAAAAGCAACGAGGGAGGGAAATATAAAAGCTGTAGAATGCTCAAGCAAGAGCCCACTCCAGTAGAGTACCCTTGCTAGAAATGATAGCATTTCACCTAGGCTTTCAAGGGTGGGCAGAATTTTGGACATAATATTTTGAGAAGGAAGCAGAATGAAACAAGGCTGGAGGTATCTAAGGGCAACATGAATCAGAGACAGTGGGCTGTCGTCCAGGACAGAAGGCTTGGAAAGGGTCATCATTAGCCATGAAATTGGGAAGGACATGCTCAGAAAGTCCTGTATGTCGGGCATTCAAAAGTACAGAAGCTAGTCTGAGAAGACGGTGCCTTCCCTGAAGTCCATGCTCCTACCTCATTTTCCCCAAGACACATGGGTGGATGCCTGCAGGGGCGGGGGCAGAGCCCTGCGGACTGAACCGTGTACCTTGCATGGTTTCTGGGCCTGTAGCACTGCATCTCAGCCAGGGCCAAGCACACCAGCAGCCTTGACGGAAGTAAGATTGTGCCTCCACAGTTAGGCTGCAGGCAAGTAAAAAGGTGAATGACCTTCCCTGGCTGGTGTAGCTCAGTGGATTGAGTGCAGGCCTGTGAACCAAAGAATTGCGTTTCGATTCCCAGTCAGGGCACATGCCTGGGTTGCAGGCCAGTTCCCAGGAGGGGACGCACAAAAAGCAACCATACATTGATATTTCTCTCCCTCTCTCCTTCCCTTATCCCTCTAAAGATAAATAAATAAATAATCTTTTTTTTAAGGGTGAATGTCCATTCATGCACCCCCACTATTCTCACCAGGAATCCAGAAACAGGGTTTTTTTTTTCTATTTAATATTCGCTTACCACTGGGATTTTTTTTTAGCCCATCATCTATCACCACCTACTTAGGTAGTCTCAAGGGTTTAAAACATCCCAAGAGGACAAGCGGAGTCTTCATCCTGGCATCCTGCCTAGAACTGGGTCTCTGCATAACTATGTTCTTGCCTTCCATGCCCCCATTCTCATCCAAGTTTCATAAGGCCTTTTCTCCCTTTTCTTTGGGGAAAGCCATATCTGAACTTACCCGGATCCTAACTAAGCCTGAGTCCACTCAGGACCTGAGGGGACAAAATCCTTGCAGACCCTAGAACCCATCCTTAAGGGACTTGAATAACAGATATAAATACACAAGCAACTTAATACATTGCAGTCCATGATAAGGCTTCAAGGGAGGCACATTTAAAATGTTAAGTCAACACTAGCTATCACTTGCATAGTAATTACTATACTCCAGGTGCTATAAGTACTTTTATGTGTATTAACTCATTTAATTTTTACACCAACCTTATGAGGTCAGTACTGCTATTATCCTCATTTTGAAGATGAGAAAACTTGCCCGAAGTTATACCAGGAATGTCTGGCAGGTCCAGGATTTAAATTCAAGCAGCTTGGCTCTCAATGCCAATGGGTCAACCAGGGCCTACAAGACCCAGGGCCAGGAAAGTATCTGGAAGATTCTTGGGATCAAAAAAACCCACACGTGTTAGCATCTCAGACAGAGCCGAGTGCCCAAAACAAAGAATCCCTCTTCTCCAAGTCCAGAGAAGGAGATGCTGTCTTAGGTCCACCTAGTCCACATTTGGCTTTGACCTATCTAGGGCAGAAAGCTGCAGAGACAGAATGCTGACTCTTCAGTCAATGGTCTGACACTGGCCCTGTTTCATGCTACCATGAAAAAGGAAAGAGGGTAATGGGAAGAGCACTGGATTGGGAGTCAGGAGCCTGGTCCATCCCTAGGGATCTTGGAAAAGCCATGGCCTCTTTGAGCCTAAACTACTCATCTGTGAAATAAGCAACTTACACCAGGTGCTTTCCAAAGCATCTCCCATCTCTGACACTCTACTGAAGTGATTCTCAACTTTGGGTGCATGTTGGCATCACTTTGGGTAGCTTTTTGAAAAAAGATCAACATTTGAGCCACACCTGGGCCAAATAAATCAGAACCTCTTGAGATATAACCCCTAGACAGCGGCATTTTAAAAACCTTCCCAGGTGATTCTGTTGTGCATTCGTGGTCTCTTGAGCCTAGGCGCCCTGAAGAACTGAGGCTGCACTCTTATTCTAGCCTGTTCAAAGATCTCAGAAACTGGTGACTGGGGCCATGTCTGGAGGGTTGCAAGGAAGAGGTTTACAGGTGAAGAGACCATCCCAATGGACCCAAGATTCCCAGAGTAGCCTCAGGACTTACAGAAAAGCAGCTTCTCAGAAATGGCAGATTAGAAGGAAACCACATTTCTGTATACAAGTCTCCACAATAGGAGTCCTAGGAGGTCTGGCTCTTCCTTCTTACTCCTGGCATTCCAGACCCTAATGCCAAACATCTTCCCCCAGTTTTGCCTCCCTCCTAAGTTCCTCCCACCTCCCACTGGGGTTCCCACCTTCTTCTGGATCCCACTGGGGTAGCACATCTCGTGGGAAGCAGGTTAGTGAAGAGGGCCTCTTCCACCCAATGCCAGAGGAGCAGCCACATCTTCCCCCACAGAACTGAATAAATACATTTAGCACAGCCTCCTCCTCTTTTTTCCCAATTTAGTATTGTTTAATATGCATTTAATCAGGCCATTCGGTATTACAGTGGCTATGTAGCGTGACTCCCCCCGCAGGCACGGGGGTGGGGGGGAGGGCGTTATAGGCCATTAGGCTAAAGTAATATGTATGAGGAGTCACTTTTCCCCAGGGCGCACTAACTATTTTTGCTCCCCAGTCGTCCCCATTAAATCATTAAACCTCATGACTATACTTTCTGAACTCTACCATGATCTTTAAAAAGCCAAGCATTAAAGGGCAGCTGTCACCCTCCACCGCCCAGGCCTCGGCCGCTTTATGTATTCACAGCATTAAGTCCTTTGTCAGTCTATACATCATTGGTGGTGGGGGGGGGGGTGGGGATAGGGGGTGTTCGTTACAGCGCTTGAGGAGTCAACATCTGGGCCCCCCACTCTTCCCTGGGGAGGGCCCAGGGGGTGTAGTCATCACAGACCCCTCCCCAGCAGAAGGCTGGCTACGCTGAGCTGACCGGTGAGAGGGACAAGGGCCCAAGAGTCTGGGGACTGTCCGTGGTGCTGAAGTCCTGGCCCACAGACAGACCTTATCCTCTCCCTCTCTAACCAACTACATTTGATTTTCTCACCAGAGAGGAGTTATTTCATAGCCAAATATTCCCTGAAAAAATCCCTATTTCCCCCTATAGTGAGTATGATACTGCCCAAGGAAAGTTGTGTAGTAACGGACAGATCCGTGGATTAAGATTCGAAAGCTCTGACTGGCACAAATTGGACAAGTCTGAGCATCAGTTTCTTCCGTGGTAAATGGCGATGATAATGCCAATCACACAGAAGTGTTAAATTTAAGTGCTATTATGTTCATTAAAGTTATCTGCAAGGCATAAACACTGAACATATAATAATACATACTAACGTGCTCGTGATAAATATTAATTGATGCTAATTTTGGTTTTATTATTTAGTAAACACTTTCTAGTGTTACTACTATTTATTACTGTTGCTGTTGGTAGGTGTTACTCAAGAAGGGTTTTCTAGAAACTTTCTTCTCCCCTAGGAAATCTCCCCAGACAGGGATGCAAAAGAGGACTACCATCAGTAGAAAAAGCGAAGTGGTATATTTTTATTTTGTTTACCTCCTATACATTGAAATGAGTCCCTTCTCCCAAGCCCTAGCCCCAGCCTTGTCAGGTCCTTGTCCCATGCCTGATCCCTAATGCACAGGTGCTTTTCTTACTCTGCATCCCCTTGCCAGCCTGGCCATCAACAAACTGGGCAAGAAAGGGTTAAACATCTCAGCAACCCCCAACAGGGTCCTCCTCACAGGCTAGGAAACAATGGAGCCATCAGTCTATATTTGACCTTTGCTCCCACAGCGTTTATGACTTATTCCTCTCCTCCACAGCCTGCTGCGATTCAGCCTTCAATCTCCCACCCCTTGCCAGAGAAGAGCTGACCCTCCCCCAACGTCCTCCCCAGCCTGTGAGGCCTCCCTCATTCCTCCTTTCTCTCCTTTCTTCCTTACCTCTCCTAGATTCCTTCCTATCTCGTTTCCCACTCCCTTGTATTTTCCTCCTCCCCACATTCCCTCTTCCTGCCCTCCATCCAACTTCCATTTCTCTTTCCCTTTCTTTTTCGCCTTTTCTTCTCCTTCCTCTCTCTCTCCTTAGTTTTATCCTCTCCTTTATATACTAATTTAGCAGTTGACATGGCAGATTTTGGTGAGGACTCTTGGAAAGTCTGGGCTTGCCCTCTTTTCTCCCTCTAACACTCTCAAACACACAGACCCCTCTCTGCTCATCCTCCAAATGCTTACGCCATTGTGCCTACAAGTGGTCATGAGCTGGCTCACTGAAGCTGTGGGGAACGGGGAAGATGCCACATCCATTCATAGGGTGGGAGTCCCTGGAGGTGGGGGTAACGTCACCCAGACTGCGGCTGAGATGAATGAGGAAACTTATCAAGGAGGAGGAACTCCAATGTGTAAAAACAAGCAAGGAACACACAGGCCTGAGCATCAGAAAGAACCATATTCCAGTCCCAGCTCATCTACCTGCTAACCAAGTGACCTTGGGTGAGCCGTTTATCCCCTTTGAGCTTCTTTCTGCCCTGCAAAATAAGAGTTAATAATGCCTGCCTTGACTTGGCTTGCAATGTTGTTGTAAGAGTGAAGAAATATAAAGAGTGCAAAACTGTGTTGTAAGCTGTAGATGGCTGTATAAATCCAAGGGGGTGGAGTTGTATTATTTTTTTCCAGAAGCGTCATCTGGCTGCCTTTCCCCCATCCTTGGCCCTGTAGCAGGATGAAGAAAGCAATAATCTCAGACACCTAGAGAGCATCTTCCAATTTAAAAAGCACTTTGACAGCTTTTTCACTTTTAAAGCAGCCTTATGGATGAAAGACGTATCAGCCCATTTTACAGATGTGGGCATTGAGAATTAAATGGGTTTGAAGTGACTTGTCTAAGACCATAACACTAGTAAGGAAGAAAGCCAGGACACAGCCTAAGTTTTGAGCCTCCAAGTTTAGTGCTCTTTCCACCATCCTCTGTGGCTCCTCCCTCGCCGTCAGGTCCCTTAGGATGGAGGGCACCTGTCTCACCAGCCAGTTACTCACCTTGCACTGCCTGTTTGTATGCCCACCTTCCACCAGCAACGGTGAGTTCCTTGAAAGGAGGAGGATTTGCTGAGCACTTAGTGAAGCTGCCATGGGAAGGAAGGAAGGAAGGAAGGAAGGAAGGAAGGAAGGAAGGAAGGAAGGAAGGAAGGAAGGAAGGAAGGAAGGAGGGAAAGAGACTCTCCCACCCTATCACACAGTGCTGATGCTGGGTGCAGGGGTATATCCTGGAAGGTGAACTACAACTTTTTTCTCTTCTTCTCAACTCCAGAGGGCTGTCGCATGGCCAGAGTAGGCTCTGGTCTCTGGCATTACAGTCTCTCTGGGGGAGGGGTGCAGCCTGCCACCCCCCCCCAACACACATACACATTGCTCGGCCCCTGCCCCCAGCTCTGTGACAGCAGCCTCTGTAATGAATGACTCTGCAGTGGGGCCCAGCAAAAGGACAGGAGGGCACGAGACAAATCATAGCTGCCAGGGGCTAATCTTCCCCTGGGAAAGTCACCTCCACCCCCCTCATCCATCACTGGGCACTGGGCTGCCACCATGTCGCCCCACATACACACCCAAGACAACTGCCCAGCCCCGTGGATGTGTGTGGGCGAGCGCACAGAGGCAGGCGGCAGCATACACAAGGGAGCTTCTGCACCCAGGCAAAAAAAAAGGCCATTAGTGACTGCTCCACACAAGGCCCCTGCCTTGGATCTCCCACCCCCAGAAAAAGTGAAATCTGATGATTCTAAATAAACCCACTGAGCCATACATTTGTTTAATTGCCTAAGAAATGTTTGTTGAGAATCTATTTCAAGTAAAGCCATGTGACGCAGCGGACACAGAGATGGACAGAACAGGCTCTAGTCCTGAAGGCGTTCATGGCCCAGCAGGGGAACAGAAACAGGCCAAGGGACACTGGGGAGAAAAGGACACAAGACATGAGAGAGGAGGGAGATGGAGAGTCAGGAAGGGATTTCTCCCAGCTGAGAGCGCAGAAACAGCTTTGTGAAGGAGGGCCTTGAAGGATGGACGGGGTTTGCAGGGATGGGAAGAAAGCCGTCTGGGAGCAGGGAACACAGTGAGCCAAAGCAGAGTATGAGAGGTGAAGTGTGCGTGTGATAGAAGGCATTACGTTGTACCGGGAGAAGGGCGAGGAAACACAAGCTTGAGACCTGGCCACTGAATGCCACACCCTCCCCCATGCCCACCCTTTCCCTGAGCAGAACACGAAGAATCCCAGAGTCTTGAATGAGAGAAGCAAGACCAACTCCTGCCGTAGATCAGAATCATGGATGTGTGACCAACCACATGCACATCTTCTCCCAGAGACGAGACTATGAAGGCACGCCCGATATCCACAAGCCATGTCCTCGCTCTCCGTCACCCTCCTGGCCAGCACTCACTGAACACTGTTCCGAGAGCGTCACGTGAATTATCTCCCACTAGAGTGAAGGCCCCACAGGGCATCGAATGTCCTCCTGCTGAATCACCAGAGCTCAGAACAGTGCTTGGCACACACGGGGCGTTCAACAAGCTTTCACCGAATGAACAATGCATCTTCTGGACTCATTTAATAGGGCTGTTATGCTATAAGATCGCTACGAATGTTCCCTCCCTCCCTGGTACGGGAGAGAAAAATCCCGTCTTGGAGAGAGTTGGGAACTTGCTCCCCAGTCGCACGCCAGTAAGCGCAGGGTCTGAGATGCAAACCCCGCTCTGGCACCCGTGCGAGCTCCCTGCCAGCCAGGCTACGGAGCAGCAGCCCGGAATCTGACTTTTGCATCTCTGCCGTCTTGGTTATGCTTCAAGGAGGCATAATTTGAACCTACTGTCTCAGAATCTGCATAATCATGAACTATTATAACGAAGAACTCATATACACATGTACACGTTTCTATAGTCACACACCCACAGTCGGCCCACTTTAAGAAAGCTCAACACAAACCAAAACACCCAATTTCCAAAGTAGATTAATCTAGAAGGGCTCATTTGCTTTACAGAAAGACTCTTTGCACTATTTAAAAAAGGGGAGTCATCAGCGGGTTTTTTAAAGGAGAGCTTCCCCAGGCACTGTGGTCTTACCAGAGGGGATGGGAGGGCGCAGGGAGGGCACTAACATTTGTGGATTCACGCTGGGTACCAGGCGCCTTACTACCCTGTAGAGGAGATACTTGCACCCCCAATTTTAGAGAGGAGGAAACTGAAGGGCAGGTTCAACACATTCCCTTGTTCCTGTGCTGCACCAGGAGCCGATGCAGGCCCCAGGGAATCAGAGACATGCGGTCCCATCTTTGCCTCCCCAAGGAACTTCCAGTCTGATGGGCAGAGATAGGAAGCAGACAGGTAGATGAAGAAGAGAACAAATCTTTGAGAAACTGTCATGTTATGGTAAGTGCTATGAAGGAAACACAGAGCGTGACACGAGAGAGCTGGGGTATCTCAGGCAGATATGGGGGCATTGGGGACTCCTCAGATGGAAGCTGGTTGACTTCATCTCTGGCTGCTCAGCCCCCTACAGGGAAGGCGCACAGGAAGGGAGGAAGGGAGGGAAGCAATCAACCTGTTCCTTCTACCGTACTACTGCCTTGGCAGAAATCCAGGGGGGAAGAGTCGCCAGAAAAACACAATGTATTAGAAACCATTGTCCATTACAGACCCATCTGAAGTAAGCTCTGAAGCCCTGGCACCCATTCTCTGAGAAAACAGCAGTGTGATTGGTAAACTGCAACGCAGCCAGCTCGGTGGGCGGGCGGGCGCGGAGGTCTGTGGCTGCGGGTGGGCAGGACGATGCAGGCCGGGGAAAGCGAGCCTTGATGTCGGAGTACGAGCCAGACAGTCCAGACTCAACTTCTGGCTCAGCTACTTAAGGGCATGCAGCTTCAGAGGGGACAGTCGACCTCTGTGCTCCAGCCTCCTCATTTGGGGAATGGGGACAAGGACAGTACCCACCTCCCGGGGTGGTGGGGAGGGTTAACTGAATCGCTGTGCACCACTGGGTGACACAGAGTGGCAATCAGAAGGTGCTCGAATTTAGCGTGGGGGAGGAGTCAGGGTAGCTGAGGATGCAGACGGAGGGGGAGGGCAGGAAGAGAACAAGAGAAAAGTGGAGGCAAGAGACACTGAGGGCACAGAGACAGCACATGTGCAGAGTTACAGGTTTCCCTTCACCTTTCCCCAAAGCTTAATAGATTTCTAAATGGGCTTATTATCACCACCTATGAATTCTTTTAAAGGACCTAATTATGAAACACCAAACTAGCTAATTAGGTTTCCTGAGTGCGCCTTGTCACAGGTGCAAACAAGCTCTCTGGATGGTAGTCCTGGCAGAGCCGGGTCAGCGCCCGGCAGGGCTGTCGGGCCTACGGTTCAGCTTGTACCGGTAGGCCCCCTCCTGCCACTGCCAGGCCTCCGGAGATGCCGGCTGCCTGGCCTGTGCCACCTGGTGGGCGGAGGCAGAGACCTGCAGAACAGGGTCCAGCTTCCCTTGGGTCCTTCTGGGCTTGGGGCTGAGGACAAAGCAAGAGGGTGTCCCCAGAATCCCATTTAGCAGGGGCTGCAGGTAGGTGGAGTGGTCAAGGAATTAGGCCCTTGTCATTCCGCCATTCTCTGAACAGAAAGGCCTGGGGCAGGGGCCACATGATTGGAGAAATGAGGGCACTTGGGGGTGTAAAATGGCAGAGATGGCTATGTGCCCACAGTAGATCAGAGGACCCTCAGCCGGGTGGGGCCGAGTTCTCCGGGCTTCTCTGGCACTGCCTGAAACCCTGTCTTCACTGCAGGGATTTTCAAAGCGTGCTCCTCAGGCTAGTGACATCACACTACCTGGAAACCTGTTAGATATGCCCATTTTCAGACACCACCAGAGGCGGGGCGGAGCAAACTGTGTTTTGATGAGCCCCAGGCCCTGCTGAGGCTGCTCCGATTTGAGAACCACTGCTCTCCCGCATCCAGGAGGAGCCCCCTGGATGGAAGCAGCTGCCAGGGGTGGCGCTGCTGGCTGGGGGGCGGGGAGGATACGGGATGCCTGTTTCTTAAATTAAACTAAATGATGGCCATTAAGGGGGCATCCCCTGCACATAATTAATTCCCCTTTTGCTAAAAGGGGCAGGTGAGAGAATTGGACAGCTAATGATGCTCACCGTGCGTGCGCTTCACCCTCATCCCTCCTCCACCCTTTCCTTCTCCAGGGTCTTTCTCTTTGGCTCCACAATCAAGTCTGATTCTTTTTCCACATGGTGGCCCCACCAGAGTCTGAGATTTGTGAGCTGCATAGCCAGGATTCATAACACTGTCCCCTTCTCCTAGTCGGTCACCCCTTTTGCTAACTCGGTTCTAGTCCCCCAACTCCTCTGCAGCCATCCAGGGTCCCAGCATTCCTCTGTCACCAGATCATTTCCAGATCAAGTTTTATTATCTTGACATATTAAACGGAAGGGTAGAATCTCGCCTACCGTTTAAACCACAGGTGCCATGGCTCTAAGAGGTGTGGCAGCCCTGGAGCTGGAAACCTGCACCCAGACCTTCCCTGCTGCAACCAAGGAAAACCGAAATGCTGGAGCTTGGGGCTTAGGCCGACCAGGCCACCCTTTACTAGCTGTGTGGCCCCAGACAAGCCCACTCGCCTCTCTGAGTGCCATTTCCACCATTCTCAGCTGTGGGGGAGGCCACCTATCTCTTAAAGTCATGTCGAGGATGAACAGAAACCTGACATGAAGAGCAGGTAGGCAGCACCTGCTACACAATAGGACTGGGGACACATTCCCCTCCCCACTCCACCCTGTGGGCTCCAGGTGGGCTCAGATGGGCTCATTCTCACTGATTCAGAGATGTCTCTGGGTTGCCCCAGCCCACCCACCCCCTTTCCATCGGTAAATCCTGGAGTCCAGGTGTCAGGCCAAGTTGAAAGAAGTTCGACAAAACTCTCGTGGGCACCTGTTGTAGCAGAAAGGATTCTGAACTCTCAAGTGTGGTGGGGGAGATACATTGACGATGGTATCCTTAAGAAGGAGAGACAGAAGAAGAGGAAGGAGGCCGAGTGGTGCCAGAAAATAGCATAGCTTTGGAGACAGACCTGGGTTCAAACCTTGGCTTCATCACTAAATAACCAGGTAACCTTGTGCAATTTTTACTTAGTCTCTCTGGGTCCCCTTTTCCTCCTTTATGAGATGGGGGTGGATAAGAATGTCAAAGGATGAGGCTTACAGACGTTGTGAGTAAGCACCTGGCAAGTGCGAAGGCTCAGAAAATGGTGTATTATTATTATTGTAAAGGCGGGAGGCTTCCTTGTTCTCCAGGGTCAGGGTCTGAGCTGTTCCGGTGGCCCCGGACTTTGGGGTTAACCAGATGATCCTTTAATACACAAAGAAACCCCAAACAGCTTAACCTCAGCTGAGGCACAGGGGGCCCAGCCGCCCAGCAAATGCTGGCCCCAAATCCTGTGCTCCATTATTGAGTCTGAAAATCCGTTAAAATTTCACACAATTTCCTGCACAGCAGTGTGCTTCATAACGCTGGGAGCCAAGCCGGCCCAGTAATTGGGACTGGAGTGGGGCAGAGTCCAAAGCAATTAATCCAGCCTCCTTCCTTGTTTGCGCCAGGATAAGCCTGACGGGGTGGAGAGTAATTGGAAAGGAGCGGCCTCCATCCCCAACTCCAAATTAATATTTTCCTGTCCTGATTTAATTCTGCTCGGGAACAGTGACACAGAGACACGCCGTGTCAAGCGCTAAGTAATCCGCCACGAGCCACCTGAGGAGGACGGAAGGACTTTTCCTCTTCTTTGCGGTTGGTGGGGGTAGACAAGAATGGCAGCTAGCAAGGCAACCTCAGGGGCTGGAGGGCCTTCCCAGATCTTCTGTAGTCCCACTTCCCTCCCAATGCAGGGACATGCCACAAAGGGC